>JANHFR010005061.1:28652-38817 GCA_032468015.1 Mimophis mahfalensis | reverse complement strand
ATTATTATTATTATTATTATTAAATTTATATACCGCCCTTCTCCCAAAGGCCTCAGGGCGGTGTACAGGGCAATTAAAATAAAAATAGAATTACAAAAATTAAAATATTAAATTAACAAGCCCCAACGAACACACACATAAATTTAAAAAGTAAAACCACCTCCTCAGTCCAGACCGGCCAGTTCAAATAACCAAATTTTTAAGTCCTTCCGGAAAGAACAGAGATTGGAAGCCATCAAGCTTCACCGGCAGCTGGTTCCAAAGGGCAGGTGCCCCCAACCAGAACGCCCTCCTCCGAGGAGCTGCCAGCCGACATTCCTTGACTGGCGGTACCCAGAGGAGGCCCACCCTATGGGAGCAAACCGGGCGGTGGGAAGATAATGCTGGCAGCAGGTGTTCCCATAAATAACCCGGACCCAAGCCATTCAGGGCTTTATAGGTCAAAAACAGCACCTTGAAACTCACCTGGAGGACAACCGGAAGCCAATGCAACTCGCGGAGAAGAGGTGTTACATGGGAGTATCGGGAAGCCCCCAATACAACTCGCGCAGCCGCATTCTTTGCGGCCAGAGTATTTGAGGGGACACTTACTACCGCTGTCATCTTCCCACCACCCAGTTTGGTTCCATAAGGAGGGTCTTCTCCGGGTGCCGCCGGTGAGGGAATGCTGGTGGGTGACACCAAGGGAGAGGGCGTTTTCCATGGGGACACCCACCCTGTGGAATTCATTGCCAGTTGAGCTTCGGTTGGCACCCGACCTTCAGACTTTCCGCAGGGAGTTGAAAACCCTGTTGTTTACATCTGCCGGCCTGGACTAAGGGATTTTAACAGTTTAGATTTTAAACTGTATGTGAGGGCGTTTTCTCTAATATTTGTTTTTAATTTTTGTATTTTATGTTTTTAATGCCCTGTAAACTGCCCTGAGTCCTTCGGGAGAAGGGCGGTATAAAAATCTAAATAAATAAATAAATAAATAAATTCTGCACCAGCTGAAGCCTCCGAATGGTCCCCAAGGGCAGCCCCATGTAGAGCACGTTGCAGGAATTGAGCTGGGAGGTCACAAGCGCATGAGTGACTGTGCATAGGACATCCCGGTCCAGATAGGGGCACAGCTGGCAGACCAGGCAAACCTGGGCAAAAGCCCCCCTGGTCACGGCTCCTATATGGTCTTCTAAAGTGAGCCGTGCATCTAGGAGGACCCCCAAATTGCGCGCCCTATCCACGGGGGGTAACACCTCACCCTCCCATAGACACAGATGGAAACAACTGGATATCCCAGGATGCCAGTATGCACAGCCACTTGGTCTTGGCGAGATTCAGTCGAAGCCTGTTCTTCCCCATCCAGACCCGAACTGCCTCCAGGCACCGGGCCATCACCTCGAGGGCATCACTGGGTTGGTTCGGAGTAGATATAAAAAGTTGGGTGTCATCATTCTACAATTTTAGGAGAGCCTATTCTTGTTGGAATATTTCTATGCAACTTTTGCCTATTCATTTTCGTTTCCTTACAGAAGCCCCTAGGAGAACAATTCAGGAAAGAAGTCCACATCAGAAATCTTCCATCTCTTTTCAAGAAAGTGAAAGCACCCCTAGGACCAGACGTTTTTGAGAACAATGAAGACGAAATCCTCATTGCCCTCTTTGAGCCATAAGCAAGACAATCCCACTTTTTCCTCCTTTATAAAACTCTGTGTGTTTCACAGTAGCCATATTTCCTTTGTTTACTCCTTTCCTGAGCCCTGATACAGTTCTCACTGGCCTCGTTCTCCTTTTGGGAGAGGGGGAAGATTTTCTAGCTCCACTTGCAGCTTTATTGTATAATTTTATCTTTTTACTGTTGGATGGCGGTTGCTCAGGCATTCCAGTCCAACTGTCATTTGGCCAGTCCTTCACGAACAACCCTTCACACACGCATACAGTACTTGACTGGGGAAGGGAGAAGGTTCTGCAGTCTCTCGTTCTCTCTGCTGCTTCTCCTTCAGGGCACCTGTATTGTTGCTGCCTCAACATGACACTAATAGGAAACTCCTGCTTCCCTGTTGGAGAGACATAGTTTGGATGAAGAAAAGCAGTTGTGCATATTGGGTGTTGATGAATCTCTAAGTTACACTAACTCAAAAGTTTTGTTACTTTTATTACTTTTGAGAAGTAGCACTTGGCCATGTTTCACCAAACCAAGTACCCACTGAGAAACTGGGAGTGAAAACATTTTTTTTAATTCAACCAAGCCTCAGGAAGCCTCAGATTAAACATCCTCTTCTTTGCCCTAGAAATATTGTTGAAATAGGTATTCTATCTGCAATCAGTCCTCAGCTGTCAAAAGTCAGTGTTTTCTAAACAAAAGGAATTCAGAACTATTTTATACTGGTCTAAAATAACTTATGCTAAAACGCTGCCCCTGAATGTAGAACGCAGTATAGTTCTGGGTAATTTTGTTCAGTGTCTGATGGTACAGAATTGCTCCAGGCCAGGTCTTAAGTGTTTCTCCAAGAGAGCAACAGAATGTGGGCATAAATTTGCCAGGTTTTAATTTTCAGTCTGAAGAATTAGTATCAAATAGAGGGACTTTCTTTAGTGGCTGCTGCAATAGTTTGACTACAGGTAGAACAGAATGGTGTTTTTCAGTTAAGCAGCTTAGTAGTATACACGACTGGTTACATGAAAGAAAACAGGTCTTGATATTTGGATCCTCACTAGTAGCCAGACTCCACTCTGATTTGTTTATAATCCTGATCTCGGTGTAACATTTATTTAAACCAAATTTTTTAAAATAGCTTTGGAATCTAGCCTATCTGTATTTATTGTGTCTTAATTACATTTTAACTTACTGTGCCCGTAATAGATGCATTTAAAACAACTGAGGGTTTGTTTTTTGTTTTTGTTTTTTTGTTTTTTTTGGGGGGGGGGGTTGTAGAGATGTTGTATCTGAAAATGTCTCCAAATCAATGTCAGTAAAAGTCTCTTCATTTTATACAAACATTGCTATTCCTTTGCATTAACTCTTTTCACACCTTTTTTGAACATCACCATCATGGGTCAAATAATGCAATTATGAGAATTGCATACTTAATGTAAAACATGCTGCTACCCTGACCGAAGCATTCCTGTTCAACACATTAAATCAGCTGCATCCTTTGGTAGGCCCAGTCAACTACCCCCAAAGATGTACTTGATTGTGCGTGCACAAATATTTTCTTATAAACCTTTAGTAAACTGTACACATACAGTAAGCATAGGCTGCAAAGTTTGCAGATGCTTTAATGCTTCAAGCTTTTGTGTGCTTTAATGCTTTCTCTTGCTTTATTGAATATAGTCAAATACCATATTTTTTGCACTATAAGACGCTCCAGAACTTAAGATGCACCTAGTTTTTGGGGAGGAAAACAAGGAGGGGAAATCTGCCTCTGCCTCCTAGCATCCATCTGATATTCATCTGGCTAGCATCCTTGCAGCAAACAGCCTGGTCAGCATCAGCACATTATCACAGCCCCAGCACATGCTTGTCAGGGCACCACTCCGCTGTGCTCATCACCAGTCGGTCAGCTGAGCTTACCTGCTGCTGCTGCTGCTGCCGCCGCCGCCGGGAACACTGGAGTCTTCACTACCTATTGGCAGTTGGATTTGCTTCCCAGAATAAGCCTTCCAGCTATCCTAGGCGGTGGGGATCACCGCCATTGCCACTTCCATTCAGCGGCGATGGTTTGCAGCAGCAACTGGCAGCGGTGGTGATGGCAGCGGCGACCCCCATTGCCTAGAGCAGCGAATTGATGGTATTCCAGGAGGCCAATCCAACCGCCAATCAGCTGCTTGGCAGCAAAGGTTTCAGTGTTCCACGGCGGCAACGGTAACAGGCGGTGATCTCCCTCCCCCCTCTTAAATATTCTATAAGATGCAGACATTTCCATCCACCTTTTGGGTGGAAAAAATTGTGTCTTATAGTGTGAAAAATATGGTACATTATTTTAAGTTTGGGCTAAAAATCAAGACATTTTTAGCCCAAACTCCATTTTTTTGAGGTTGGGAATAGGATTGTTCAATAAATTAAAAATAAAATTTTTGATGACAAAAGTAGCACAAGGAACTAAAGCAATCCATGTCTTGTGCCTTCTATTCTTCATAAAGTTATATGCTACAAAGATTATATATTTAACTTCCATACTTCAAAGACATACACATTCCTGTTAAGAGATTTCTTGCAGCTTAATTTGTCTAATTCAATATTTTATCAATAGGTATTTTCTGTCCTGTTTCAATTAGAAATTCTCCATCTATGAATAATGGATTAAACTGGAAGGATATTTGGGTTTTGCCAGAAACTAGCTAAAACATACTTCCTTGACTGTGGAAACAATAGCAATCCAAAGAGAATACTTAGGGTAGGAGGAATATTCAAGGAGGTCTTTCCCTAACTTTAAAGAGAGATATGTGTTCCAGAAGTAACCTTTTAAATGTAAAATAAATGTACTGAGAGAACGTTACGAATAAATATTTTAGATCGGCATATACTGATAATGTACATAAATGTACTAATGACAGTTAACAGGATTTAAATTCTTAAAAGAATCAAGCATTTTCATGGATATTGATGCAGAAAACTGTACAGCTCAGGCACAGATCAACTGACTTGGGGGTTTTTTTTGCTGACACTAGGAACTATGCTAGACCATGAAACTCTTGTCACAGTATATACCAGATCAGCAAAAAGGTACTATGTAATAGGTGATCTGCTACACAGGTAAGATTTCTACAACACTGTTGTAATGGAAACAAAGACTAACACAGGAAATGGTACAGTTCACTCTAGAGTCCCACATACAGGTGACTGCAAGGTCTTATCAAATGGCATCCACCACTGCCGGACCACAAATAGTACACAAGGTTATCCTGAATTCTAGTTGTGTCCATGTTGTGTAAATAACAATAGCAATTGTTCAGTAACCCATTGTTCTTCGACATCTCAGAAGTCTCATTGTCTTAAAGATTGATGCAATCTTGATTAAAGTTGTTCCTCTTCAGATCAGACATAGGGATTTTGATAGCAATATTTCCCCACAAGAATCTTTGTGTTCCCAAGTTTATTTCTTCTGGATGGATTTTAGCTCCTCTAAGAAGCGCTGGCATTTTCCCATCAGTACCTTGATTGCTTCACTGACCAGCACATCTGGAGGCAAGATGCCTGTGGATTCTACAGAGACTTGGGGTGGGGAGAGAAAGGGTCTCAGTTTGAACTATCATAAAGCATAAACAAGATACCATATTAAACTGTTAAGTAGCAGGTAACACTTATCTGCTGAACAGTAGGATTCATTACTAGGCAGCAGAATATTGCTGTGCTTAAAAGTCTATGAACCCTTTGAATTTGCAATGTTTCTGCATAGATATGACCTAAAATATAATCTGTTCTCCATACACGTCCTGAAACTAGATAAGGTGAACCCAATTAAATGAATCAAAAACCCAAATTGTCTATTCCAGAGCAATATTTACATTTCTTTTTGAAACTCAGTAAGGATGAAGAATTCTTTTTGAAAAGACAAGGTGTTCTACAGGAGCAGCACCATCCCTTAGAATTGCTCCCTGTAGATGAGTATTTCTCAATCTGGACAAGTGTAAAACTTGTGTTCTTCAACTCCCAGAAATTCCCAGCCAGAGAAGTTACTTTGGTGATGAAACCCCAAGAAAGGCTTATTTCCTATGTCTTATAGGGCAACTTCACTTTGGAGCAAGCAGCCTTGGAGATAATCAAATTAAGTACATAAATCAGTCTATGACAACTGGTTTGTTCAGTACATCACAATTCACTGATACATGAATACAAGTTACGACCGTCAACAGAGCCAGGAGAATAATCTACTTTTTGTGCTTTTCAAATATGTCATGTTCCCAAAATAAGCATTAAGACCTCACTTGCGTATATGTTTTCATATTTCTAAGCCCTGCATGAAGGACTGGTGCAAAAGGATCTAAAGACAGAATTATATAATGCCACTAAAATGACTACTGAGATTATTTGGTTCTATACAATTTTGATGCAAAAACTAAGACTATAAAATAAAATACAGAACTGTAGAATAAAAATCAAGGAAATTACACAAGGTGCTTTGTCATTTGACATTTCCAGGCTAGTGGTTACCTACTACGCAACAATATTAGACAACCCATAAGTGCAGGCATCCTCCAATTCAGTCCTATTATAAACTGCCATCACTGACTTTCAGTGGTACATTTTTTTAAATCTAAAAATTAATAAGGCTGACTGAGCCACACCCACAACTCTCAATTCTATTATTTCAACCTCCAAAAGCCCTAAATTTGATAAGTGAAATTTGATAAGTGAAGTTTAAAAAAAAAACTGGAAATGAGACTTCTTTGATTTTCAGAGGCCTAGGACTCCAATCCTTCACCCCTCCCCCCCCCAGAAAAAACAACAATACAGTGAAACATTCACCCCATTCTGATGCCAAAATCCTTCTGCTAGTTATTTCCTCCAGGAAAAGGAATATCTCTCCTGATCCAAGGAAAATTGTGTACAAGGAAAATTGTGTACAATCCATAAAGATCAATAACAAAAGAACATGTAAATTACTCACAGATATAATGATCTCGTACCCGAGCCAAACGTACAAGGTTTTTCAAGTCATCATGACGAAAAATTTCTCTACTGAATGTGTCCAATCGAGGATTAGCTACTCTTGCTACTTTCTTTCCTAGGGAGAAAAAAAAAGAACCAATACCTAAATTCCAAAAAATATTAATCTATCTTCAATGAACCTTTTTATATACTGCTGGATTATTTTTATTCATCTCTGCTTCAACTCAGCTACAAAACAGATTCCAAATAACACCCTGCCCATTTAAATTGCTGATTAATAGGACAACAACACCCTCGTCTGATTCTATTTAGACTTTTCCAAATATCCCTCAATGAATTTAACTGAGCTTTTCTCTTAAGGTTTGCAATCAGTCTTCTCCTTTCAGAACCAATTATCAGGCATTCACTCGATTTTTTGATAGTTGAGGAAAATAGCATTAGTCTCTGCATAGCAAATAGGAAAAAAAGGGGAGGAAGGCATCCAACCAAGCACCCATTTTTGTAACAGAGCCCCCAAAGAGCTGTTTGGAAGATCGCCAATTAGACCATAAGGAAGGCAAACATGCACTTCATCAATAGATTGCTATAAATGTATTGTAAGCCGCCCCAAGTCTTCGGAGAAGGGCAGCATATAAATAGAAATAAAAAATATTTTTTTAAAAAGATATAAAGTTCTGTCATTGTGTGTGTGTGTGTGTGTGTGTGTGGTGGTGATGGTGGAAATTGGTCAATAAAACAGTTTGTGATTTTGTACCATTTAAGGAATGAAGAAAGAAATTACCTCTGATTTCCTCAATCTCAATAACTCCAGAAGAAAAACACTTTCTCAGCCGCTCAGCTGCCTCCCCTTCAACAGGCTGCAATAAAGTGATTTCTGGCAACAAACGATAACTGGCTGTGGCAACTGGAGAAAATTTGGCATGATCTTTGCCTAAAGAAAAAGAGTGGCTTTTAGAAAGCAAATGAATGCAATCAAGGCATCGGTGGGATGAAGTGGAGGCAGAGTGGGAAAGCTGACAGCAAATAGGATTTGTTCTGCACATCTGCCCAACCCTCTAGATAATAACAATCCCTTGTACTCTTCTAAATAAGCCATTAGTCTTTCATAACATTTGTCAGTTATGCTGGTTACACCAAAGAAACTGAGCACAGGCAAAGAACACACACAGCAGGGTTTCTCAAACTCTGGTCTGCAGATTGCCAGCATTCCACGTAGGCCATAACCCTCTTCCTACTAATTCATTGCCAATTAGTTTATCAGTACTCTATTCCTCTCAGCCCTCGCCTCCAACCTTTACAACTTGCTGCTTCACAAAAATGGACTGTGAACTGAAAACAGATTCACTGAAGCACACAAACGATGCTACAAATAGCAACAGGGATGCCATATTTCACATTATTGCCTTTATCTAACCCAAAACTCGAGCACACCCTTTACAATACAAAGACAATAACAAAGCACTGTGGACCAGTTATGCTATCCCATAAACAAACCCCCCCCCCCCAAGTTATTAAACAAGCCAGAATAATTCAAGTGGTGAATCATCTACACCTTACTTCTCTAAAAAGGACCCGATCATTGAGATCTAGCATTTACTGAAAAAATATCAGCCACATGTACAAAGTGAGTATTTCGTCCTCCCCACCCCCCAAAAAAATGAAATTGCCAAATTTATATCAGAACTTTAGCTGCCTCACCAATGCCCTTTACACAATGCATGAGAACATCAATCTCTTGGCCAGGACGCAACTGAGCAATCAGGATATCATCATGGACAGGCCGGAAATTTGCATTCATGTTGTCAGCTTGAGATCCTAGTGGTACCCACTCCATGTGTTTGCTGTAAACTATAAGAAGACTGTTTTTAAAAAGAGTTGTGCTTACAATTACACAAACTATGGCATTATTCAATTATTTGCTGGGCCTTACGTGCTGCTCCAATCCAGCGGGGAATTAATCAAAAGGGAATAGCTTACAATTATATTAAAAGTGGAGAGAGGGGAAGGCAAAACCACCCCCCAAAAAAATCAATTTTGCAAGCCCTGAGTTCTTTATTCCAATTTAAAGAAGGAGAAAGATTTGGTAGAGTGAGAAGGCTTGAATATGAGATTATGTCAAAAGAATATTTGCAGTAGAAACATAGAACAGTAGTCACTGATGACTTGAAGCAAGAATTTTACCTTTATGGTTGATATAAAGCTCATTAGGATCAGATGATTCTCTAGCCGCCTGAAGATTCTTGCTGCATTTTATTTTCAACCGAAACTGCAGTGTGTTAATTTCATCACATTCATCTTCTGAAAAAAGCAAGGAAGAACAAAGTAAAGCAAGATGCACACACATTGTTTTAAGTTCTACTCAGTAATAGCCAGCTTCAGCCCCTGACAAACGCCTCCAACATTATCTTACCTTCACTCTTGTACTCAAAGAGACGAGGATCTGCACAAATAGGAATCAGTCCCAAACGGTGAGCCAGGATTTCATCCTGCACAATGGATGTGTTGTTGTATACAAAGACTTTCTCCACAGCCATGGTTGGCACCTAAGCAACAATTTGTCAAAGCAGTGGTGTTCAGTATCTATGAATTTCTGAATTCTGGTGGTCTAACATACTGACCAAACATCAAGTCTTAAGATAGAAATGTTTTTAAAACGCTTTGTAAACTCCCCAATGTTCTTGTATTCACCACCCAGTAGTTACACCTTTATTACTGAAAAGTTTATTCAAGTTCCAATAGGAGGAATAGGCAATTTTAATAATAAATGAGATCCCAGAGATACCTACTCCATGTGCTTATGCCTAGTATGCACATGTAGCATAATACTGCCAGTTTGGCCTAATGATTAAGGTACCAGGTTAGAAATCAGGAGACTCTGAGTTCTAGTCCTGTTTTAGGCATGAAAGCCAGCTGGATGACTGTGGGCCATTCACTCTCTCTCAGCCCAACTTACCTCACAACATTGTTATTGTGGAGAAAATAGAAGGAAGGAGGTGTATTAAGTATGCTCACCACCTTGAGTTATTTATAAAAATAATAAAGGTGGGAGACAGATGGATGAAAGAAAGTGTGGGGGAGGGGGGGAGAGATGATAGGTATCACTGAGCTTGCCACTTTGGACAACAACTTTCTAAAATTCAGTGACCTTACCTATTATACTACTTGCTCTGTTTCTACAACACGAAAGTATTTTAAACTTCTACAATAAAACTGCCTCATTTAAAAAACTTTTCTGAAGACTTTGTATTACAATTTCTCTTTCACAACAATGTATTTGACAATCCTTCTCAATGCAAATGTTGTGATATTTTAAGGATTTGCAAGACTTGTTCAAGGTTTTGCTCAAAAATATCCTGAAGATTTTACTAATACTTATTCTCCAACAGTACGCAAAGAAAGTGTGAGAATTGCTTTAACGACTGCAGCTGTTTTAGGTTTAGAAGCTTTCCAGTTTGATGTCAAAACTGCTTATTTACATGCTAACTTGGATGAACAGATTTATGTTAAAGGTCCTCCAGGTTTTCGCCAGCGAGAAGGGGATACCTGGCTACTACACAAGAGTCTTTATGGACT
>JANHFR010005060.1:44019-58682 GCA_032468015.1 Mimophis mahfalensis | reverse complement strand
ATTTTGGGGGGGGGGGTCGGGCTTAATTAGAGTGCACGAGTTTAGAAACATGAAAGGGCTTCTTTTCAGAGTGGGTCTTGTTTTAGGGGAAAGGCCCACCCCGTTACATTAAGGAATAGTTTATCTGTTAAATCTACTTCCCCAACCATACTATAAATACACCATCCAAGTGTTGCCTCGTGGTATTTTCCAACGGACAAAGGCAGGAGAAAATGACTTTAGTGTTATTCCTTTATTATGGTGAATCTCTAGAACAGCAATGTCAAATTTGCATCATCATGTGACGTATCACGATTTCCCCCCCTTTGCTAAACCGGGTAGGGGCATGGCCAGCACATGACACATCTGGCCTGCAGGCCACGAGTTTGACAGCCCTGGTCTAGAATAAACCCAATGCTGCTTAGTGGTTTGTATGTTTAGGCCTGATCTAGAGTAATGTTTCAAGGTCATTTGAAAATGCATAAAGAAAATGACCACCTCTACTGAATCAAGAATCCTTGCTGAAAATAGAAAGTGTTAATGGAAGTATCAATGAATTCCAAACGCTGTCTCACAATATTACACATGGCTAGAACCAATCAGTAATTATTATTTTTTTTTTCAAAATTCTGTTTCCTTTCAAATTACAGAATTCTGAAAAACGTAATGTAGGCATTATACCTTTTCCGGTCTTCCATTAAGGCCACCAGATGGCAATTGACGTTCACAAAGCCACCATCCTAGAAGATCCGCATTTATTTGGTGTAACTGGCCAGTTATAGCCAGAAATCCTGTGCAACAATAGATCTAAAATTACAGATATAAAGTTCATGTCTATTTTAGAAAGTTATTCAGATAAAATGAAGAAAAAGACAATGTGGGATATCAATTATTTATATAATAAATGCAACAAATTAAATCTCTCAACTTACTTGCAATTAAGTATTTAAAATATGAAACTAATTTAATCTAGTAACATTTAAAAATAAGAAAATAAAACTTAAATTTACTGATAGTGATTCACAGGGTCAATGGATTCTATTAATGATATCATATCCTTACTTTTCTTCTTAGATTTTCCTTAGCCAGGTTTTTGGTAACATTATACAGAAGGAATTATTATGTCTAATATTTTGGGGACTAATAAATCCTTTAAAAAAAACCTTAAAATTAAAGACAATTTAGCATGTTATTTTATTACCAAGCTTTAATTACAATTTACCTGTCCTGCGTGAGATTCAGATCCTGGTCTACAACCAAATCCTCCATCAAAATTCATACAAGATAACACAAAATCTACTGCTTTGTCCATATCAATTGCATCCAACTTCCCCTGAAAAAGCATAAAATTGAAAATTTACTTCTTTGGCAAAACCCAACTGAAACACTGATGTTTATTTAACTTGGCAGAGGAAAATGCAACTGTTTTTTGCAGAGTACAATAGAGAGGTGCTCCTTCTGCAGTGACTTTCTACTCAATTGGACACATCTAAAGTTAAGAGAAATATTTAAAAGTCAATGCAATTAATTTCTATTATTGACTGTTCTACAATTTAGCAAATTTATAATTTCCAATGTCTGAATGAACGACGAGCTCCGAATGCAGAACCTAACATCTGTCAAAACTAAAGAACGTCAACGAAAGACTGAAGACATCTACCGAATATGGTGGGGGGTTTTGGTGGTAGATAGTTTTTTAAATTCATTATAATACTTTATTCTTTTTCCTGCAATCTGATGATACCAATTTCAAACTTGGAATCTTGTTGAGCTTTAATTCCTGGCATTGCCAGACAACTTAAGTGATACTAATTTTCCACTCTAGGAATATTTTAAAATGTTACATTCCTAATAACATTCTGGGAAGGTTTTTTTTTAAGAGTCCAATAAAACAAAATGCAGAATGTTTGAAAACATATTTTGACCATTTCAATTTATATATATGTGTGTCAAATGGCTTACCAGAAGGGCTAAGGTTGCTACTGCACAAAATGAAAACCTAGTATCAATTTCTCCTACAGGAAGAAATAAAAGCAGTTATATACATTACATGGAAAAAAAAATTGAGTTAAGCTCAAAAATACAGAAAACATCTATGTATCAGTTCAAGTAAAAACATAGACATCAGAGATAAGGTTAGCTTGTTGATATAAATATTCCCAAATAAGATAAAAACATTCTTGTATTATACTTAAAACTAAATATATTAACAACCTAAAGATTCAGTCATATATATACACAAGCCTATTTAAACACAAGTCTTACTGTTGTTAAATTTACAAAGAATTGCACAACCAAATTATATTTTCAGAATACAACTGACAAAAAGTAACTGTGCTTATGCAAAAATTGTAATCATTAGTATTAAGCAATATTTCTCAGATCTCAGAGTAATTCTAGAGCTAAAATGGTGATACACATCACATTTAGAGTCAGATGTATGTAAAATCTCATCATAGATCTAAGTACCTACAATTCAGAAAAAAAGTGGTAATACCACCACATATCCTCTTGAATTATGATTTTAAATCTTTCATCAGAAAATGGAAATCAATATACTTTTAAAAGTTACCCCAAATGTCTCCAGCAAATGAACCATCTTCCTTCTGTAAGCTTTTTACATAACTAACAATCTTATTTACATCAACAACATCCAGACTGTCATACAGTGTTAGAATCTGGAAAACAAAACCAGTCATTAAAATTTTAGAATATAAAAATACATGAGAACATATTTATATATTTGAAAATAATCCAAAACTATTTTAATTAGAATTTTATTGCACTTCACTAGTCTGAAATATACAAAAAATCCAATCTTGTCTTCTCTATTTTTTCTACCTCCAATATAAAGTATTTAGAGGTACATTAAAGTTTAAGTTTCGAATTAGATCCAAAATATGCTGAGTTATAACCCATATTTAATTAAACTTAAGACTTACATGAATCAATAAAGTTAGACATGACTAACAAGACTGTTTAACATGACGTTAGGCATGACTTAGGATCCAATCTAGTTGTCTTTTTAATTAAAAACTCAAGTATGTCATAATAAACAATTCCAAGCTACTTAGATAACTGATATGTAAGTATTATTATATTCACATTTTTTTCCAAACTGTCTACAGTAATTCTTTCCACTAATAAAATCTTTTTAATCTAATGGAATTAAAAGACTATAAACATCTACCCAGATTACCATGAAGATTAATTAATTTTAATTTTGTATGATGAAATTACTGCTTCATGTTTCTAGGCATGTGTAAGTGTGCAAAACTTTGAATGTAAAATAAATAGAACTTATTAAGACTTACAAGAATTTTTGAAACAGAACAGAGACAAATAAGATCTACATTTCCTCCACTCTTACTTATGCTAATTTGGGATCTGATCATTTCAGCTCCCATCTGATTAACTTAATAAAAGGCAAATGATTTAATATGTCTTGTACGTAATTATATGAGTTGATTAATATGATGTGAGCTATAATCTGGAAGGCAGATGTTTTGTTTATCCAAATCTAAGATATTCTGGGATTTTGAATTAAGATTCAAGAATTAGGTTGCTCTGACAGAATCCAGAAATCTAATACATAATTAAAAAAAATATCTTAGGTCTCAGAGTAATTCTAGAGCTGAGTGTTAAACCACATCAACTGAAGATTCAGATAAAACATCATTTCATCACTGACCCAAGAAACTATATCTTGGAGCCTAAAAACAGTTCATTTAGACATTAACACTATGGATAAGCCATTAGTGAATTTGTATAAATATGTGTTTACCTGAACAGCACTTAATGTATATAAAAGATGAGGATCATGGCCTATACTGGCACTTATTCCACCACATTCATGTTGGCATGATTTGATAAATGCCAGAATTTCTTCTTTGTTCATACGATGAAGCTGCCCCATGAGATCCATTACTGTCAATCCCCAATAGACACCACTCATTCTTAAATATTCTGACATACAGTATTCCTGAAATAAGTATCACATTTATATTAGTTTCTAACCTAAAGAATATAAAGAAATAATAAATATAAAAGGTAGCATGATTATTTACTTAGATGATTAGGGAAAAAATTCCCAACACAGGAACTTTCATTTTAATACACATACATTGAGGATTCTTCCTTAAATCTATGAGCATAGAAGAGCCTAAAACAAGTATGATGTCATTCTATCTCATAGTGCTATTTGTATAATTATTCTGTCTTTCCTTCCTCAGCCATCAGCTATCCTATCCAATTTAAATCTACATCAGCTTAATTACTCCATGCATCTGATTAAATGAACTGTGGTTCCCCAAAGCTTATGCCCTTTAATAAATTCTGTTAGCCACATTTTGGCTACCATGGGCTAATATTGCCTATAATTAACCATTATAATCCGCTAAAGTAGCATATTGTTTCAAATTTTTAAGCAAACCAAAGTATTAAACATAAAAATATGTTCAATTAATTTAAAAATAGGCTTTTTAGGTCTCAGTGTTACTCTAAAGAGACTTCTACAGTTCTGAAGTCAGATAATACATGCCAGATTACATCATTGACCTAAAGAAACCATCTGCAATGTTAATCAGTTGCTTCATAAGGTAGATGCACAGCATAAAGTTAACATTAAATTAAAAAAGAAAACTATATTCCATATATATCTATATGTTCTATAGAGAGCAAAAAAATACTATTTATGTTAACAGAATACTCACATAATCATCTTTCTTCGTTCCATAAGCAGCTATGTAGTCTGCATGTTTCTCTAACAATAATGTTGATGGAGCATCATTTTTTATTACAACATCTTTTTGTTGTGTTCCCTTAAAAATGTTATGGTAAAACTCATCAAAAAACTGTTGCAATCAAATTACATAATACAGTTTCCCAACTTATGTCTAAACAACGAATTACATATATTTATTATAATTAGTAAGCTAAAGTTTAAAATGCTAACATTAATAGAGGTACAAAAAATCTGGATACAAGAATAATGTAGATTTTACTACTATGTATTTTACATATTTTCCTACAGGTAGAAACAAATAGAGATTTTCTCTTGAGCCATTTACTGACATTAGTAAAAAGCTGACAGAATATCAATAACATTTGAACAGAGCACACTTTAAAGTCAGAAAAAACCCCCTCTACAATAAATACACACACACAACACATCTGTCAGCAACAGAGAACTATACCATGTTCATAAAGATTAAACTGTTTTTCCCACCAAGATGGCCGCCTAGTTAATGAACGAGGGGATGTGATTAGCCATTGGCTGCTTCTTTCATTTTTAAAAAATTTACTATCTTGCTCACAGTTACACTTTTCTCAAGGGACATACATTTTAGTCATCTCATTCTACTTCTTCCTCTTGATGTCTGTTTGACTTTTAAATTCTGAAGTTAAGCACATGGTGCTCCACTTTCCCCTTAACGATTTTGTGGGTGAAGAGGATAAAAGAAAAACAACATGCCCAGCAAATCGAGCCAGTTTAGGGTTTAATCCGCATATAGGAAGGCTTTTCTTTTTAAACCAGAACAAAAAGCAGAGTTATCAAAGCAATTGCTTAGGCTATATGTTACGTTTTGGCTTTTGCACAATCCGAACGTTCACATGATATACATACACACACACACACACACACACACACACACACACACACACACAAACACACATATTTCAAAGAGAGAAATCCCTGCCCTATAAACATTGCTATACTCACCCAGCAAGAAATTCACTGGAAGTTGCCACGATACCTCTCAAATAGCTGGGGGCTACCACTTGACTATAAAGGAAAGCGCGCTGCATTTTCGGTCTAATCAATTGTCACCATGATGGATAAGCCTTTTCCAGCAAATTATGTCGGAGGGGGGAAAATGGCACTTGGGAAAACGGGAAGCTGGGAAACGTGGCTCCCTTAAGCAGCCATGACCAATTTCTCGCTCGCCAGCAAATACATATCCCGGGGTCCCCCTCCCCCGCAACCAGTAGCCAAAAACCGCGAAAAGGGCTGGTTTCCCCACCCCCATGCTGCTTGCCCCATCCTACCCTCTCGGCCTCAGCCTCAACCTTTCCCGGAATGGCCGACGAGCCTAACAAGGGGGCTCCGTCGACTATTTTCCTTCCCCGAGAAAAGCAGTGGGGAGGGGCGGAAAGAGGCGGGAGGAGCAGGGAGGGCGCGAAAAGCGGCAAGAGCGGGAAAAGGAAGCGGACACTCACCATAATGGTACATCGAGGATACCAGCTCACGTGACTCCCGGACGCATGCGCACCGTTCGCCGGAAAAGCTAGGAAAAACAAGTCTATTTCCGTCCCGTGTCCCGGATGGATCCGGTGGAGCTGGCTAAGAATTGCCCGTAGTGTATGGAGAAAACTTGGTTTCCGCGGCGTTTTTTTTTTAATTTAACCAACAGCAGAACGGCGAAAGCTACATATTGAAGCGGAGGAAGGATGATTTTTGGTGTTTGTTTCCATTTAAAGAAAAAAATATCCGAGACGTTCAGTTTTATACCCTGAGAACACTAAATTGGCGGTGGTTATCAATTTCATTGAATAACAATATCTGATTTTTGTGTTTATAGAAAGTAGATAGTGGTAGTGGCGGGTGGGGGACGGGGTTCGTGCCTTCTTTACTGGTAGTTGATTTAACGACTGTGATCAAGCCCAAAATTTCCGTTTGGGAAGTTGAGTCGTTTGTTAAGTGAACTTTGCCCCATTTAACGATCCTTCTTGTCAGTTAAGTGAATTACTGCAGTTAGTAAGTTAGTAACAGGGTAGCTAAGTGGAACTGGCTTCCAGGTTGATTGCTTTGTCATAAGATCTCAAAAGGTGATCCCATGACACTGCAGTTATCATAAATAAGAACCAGTTGCCAAGCATCCGAATTTTGATCACATGAATTATTTTAAGAATGAAGAACAGTCATAAGTCACTTTTTTCAGTTCTGTTGGAACTTTGGTCACTAAATGAACTGTTGTATGTCAAGGGCTACCTGTACTTGATTTTGCTCTATTCCCGATTCCCCACCTCGCCTTTATGGTTTTGAGATTAATTCGAGGAACTGGTGTTTGTAATTCTCAAAAGTTCTACAATATTAACTCCAAAAAGTTATAAGGAATTAAAACCTACTGCAAAAGACTGCATTAGTTTCTCTGCTAATATATCTTAAGATAGTTTGGAGAGATAACATTGGGCACTTAAAAGTTGAATCGTGCAAGATCATTTTCTTCAAATACCAAAAGGAAATGAAAGTGATATTACCTATAGAAATAGAACGTAAAACTTGGATTTGTTCTCCATAAAAGTCCTACAATTAAAAAAAACCAAAAAAAACACAAAAGCAGACTGGTTCCTTTATAGGAGATGATCACAAGGTACAAGATACATACCCAAAAGCCATGGTGGTGCAGTGAGTAGAGTGCAATATGTAGTACTTAGCTGCCAGCTGCCTGCAATTAGGCAGTTCAAATTTCACCAGGCTCAAGGTTGACTCAGCCTTCCATCCTTCCAAGGTGGGTAAAATGAGAACCCAGATTGTTGGGGCAATAGGCTGACTGTAAACCGCTTAGGGACGGTTAAAAGTCCTGATAAGCTGTATATAAATAAAATGTTATTGCTATTTCTGTGGGGCAAAAGTATATAAACCTCACCCTCATTTGATGGTGAAATTACTGGTAGGTGTTTCAAGTAATGGGATGATAATCAGGTGTGAGTGGGAGGTGCTGCCTTAGTTCAAGAACAGATTCAGGTTCTTCACTATCAAAGAGATCTTCACAAAACATGTATACAGAATGGTGTCACAGCTTGAAGAAAAAATTTCTGAGGATCTATGAAAAACAGCTGCTGATACTCATCAGCCTGGAAATGACAAAACTATTTTTGAAGAATTTCAACATCATTCCGCTATTAGGTACACTGAGTACACAGAGAGGACATTCAATTGTTACACTCTCCACCATACCTTCCTACTATTCTGAAAAGGTGCCATCTGAAAATCGGTGTCTCCATTGTGTTCCTTACTTTGGCTCCACATCAAAGTCTGCAGTGTTGCTGCCCTCACAACAATAGTAATTATTGCAGCTATTGGAATACCAATGATAGCTTCATTGGTAGAGCAGACAAATAGTCAGCAGAAAGAGGGGAAGTGAACAATCTGCATTTAGCGCTGGTGCTTTTCAGTTCTGGGTGACAATAAGTGTGTACTCCTTTCTGATCAAAATAACGAGGTATTCCACAAGGTTCATATTCCCCGGACTGAACCCCCTCCAAGGGGAGGAAAAGCTATACCAAAGAGGTATATTCAGCAGCAAGAGTGACTTTCTCCCTCCCCCATGGCCAAATGCAATAGATGGGAGGTAATACTCCACAAAAAATATTCAGTCAGGAGGCTTTTGGGCATTTTCCAAAAGAACACAATGGCAATCTTCTTTCAAATAACCTTAATCCATCATAGATTGCTGTGTTAATGTCCTCAATGAACAGGAAGCAGGCTGTTCCAGACTAAAGGTAAAGAGGTATAAGTAAAAACTTTCAGTGCTTGTGTAGCTCTTCAAACATATGCATATAAATATTAGTCTTTCCTGTTATAATCTAATGTTATTTTAACAGATTTCCACTGGCATGGAGGTTTCTTTCATTTTCTCAAAAATAAATGAGGACCTTTAAAGTAGATCTAGGCATTGTGAAGAGTGGGAGAAGAGAGAAAATAACATTAGCAAATAATATTTTATTGGGGAAATAAAATCAAGATCACAGCCCAAATACACTTTAACTTTTCCATTTAGTTTTGCTATTTAAATAAACTTTGGGGGAAGACAGATTAATATACTTCAGCACACATAAGGATTAACATGAACCAGCTGTCTCAGTTTCAATACCCAAAAAACTATATATATCCATTATAATAAAAAGTCATATTTAGGCATATAGAATTTTAGCTTACTAGTAATTTGAAACTACAGCTTATAAGAACACTGTAAATATAAAATTATCTGGAAAAATTGCATTGCATGGCTATGTTTATCATATTTTATATGTTTATCATATATGAGTATAGAAAGTCCTTGCAACAGTAGTTTTTAGTTGCAACAGGAATTTGCATTCTCAAGTGATGTGATGTGTGGGGTGCATGAAGGATGCTGCTTGGATCAGGAACAGTATGTGAGGTGCCAAGAGGGTTGGTGAGGGTGCACAAAGTGTCATACAGGTAAGGGAATGTGCACGGGTGTGGACCAGAGGGTGAGTGCCTAATACAAAGTGAGTGCAGAGAGGCTGAGAGACTGATAAGAAACACTTCAGCAACTTGCAATCTTCCCTTCCATCTTCCCCATTGGCCGCCTGGGGAAGCCAGCAGGAAATATTGCAAGTGGCAATCATGATTATGGGATGCATGTCAACTGGCTATAAGCGTGAATTGATTGCCAAGCATCCAGATTGTAATCACATGACTAGCAGGGTGCCAGGATGACCAAAACTCCAAGAACTGGTTGTAACTACCATTCATTAAGTGGCATTGTAAGTTGGAATTGTTGATTGAGTGGTCATAGATCAAAGAATACCTATCAAAGAATACCATAATATTTAAGGCATCATTATCTCCTTTTACAACACCCTCAAAAGTTTATCCTAGAGAGTTGAAGTAGATTCCAAACAGTGGAGTTAAGGCATGGGAAAGGAAATTGGGATTTTTTTTTATTTTTTTGCATTTTTTAACGAACTTTCATTAAATTTCATTCTGCTCTGTAAAACAAAAATAACTTCTATATTCTTTATGAATCCAACTCCAGGATATATAACTAATTTATCTACAAAAAATATTTTTAATCTAGTCAATATGTAATACATAGTAATGTTGCAATACAGCCCTAACAACATGTAATTTACACATGGCTTGCAGACTTCAATTTGGTATGACATTCTTCATCTAATTTATGTCAATGACCTGTTCAAATACAAAAATCCAAGGCACTTTAAATACACTATAGAGATTTCAGAGAACAGAGATAACCATTTCATGATAAAACTGAACAAAAGTGCAAAATCTCTTGGATAGTTCTAGAAATGAAGTGGCTGGCTTTTTCATGACAATACCACTGTTGATGCAGTATTTGTCCAATATTAAAAGTAAAGCACCAGGAGGGGAAAAAAAGCTCAACATTTGTAAATCAAGCTAATAATGTACATTCTCAAGCTTTAAACTTGCCAAGATGTTCACGAACTATAATTATTCTCTGAATTTGAGCTGTTCCTTCATAAATCTGAAAAGAGAAAATGTATGATAGTGTTTTGAGTCAATTTAAAATAGAACAAAGATAGACAACATGTTCATGAAAACAGCACACCTTAAATTATTGTGGGTAATATGTAAAAAGTATAAATGCATAATTGTAATAATAAAACACAAGAGAACAAAAATCTAAACTCAATTGATAGTACAAAGAGCTACTTTTGATTAAACCTGAACCTAGTGATACTAGGATGTTTTTCTTTTTCTCCTGAATAATAAGCTACCATGGTACATCACACTTGAAATTACTACTCTAAAAAACTATTTAAGTTTAATGATATATTGTCTAATGTGAAAATATGTAACAAGCAGGTATGATGAAATCTGCATCTGTATATTTAAAAACTTCATTGCTACGTATTATAGAAACTATTAAACAAAACATTGCAAAGCCTCAGCAAAGCAAAACACAGGAAGAAAAATAGTCACCAAGAAGTGTTTTTAAGTCAGAAACAGCAATGTTATATGTTTCATCTTGGGAGTACATGTAAGTAATCCTTAGTTAACAAGTGTCCTTTTTAATGATTGTACGAAGTTATGATGGCACTTAAAATGTAACTTTACAATTGGTCCTTGAATTGGCAACTGACATGATATCTCCATGGTCACTACTTGAGTGCTTTGCAACTGGTGCACATTTTACAATCATTGCAGTGTTTCATAGTATGTGATTACTACTTGAGTTGGAGTTCCAACAACAAGAGTTGGTAGATAAGTGGACAGTAAAACCACAAGTCGTCCTGTGGTATCTTGCTTAACAACCACAGTGATTTACTTTAAGACTGAAGCAGAATTGCCATCACAAAACAAACATGATCATAAGATACTTCGCTTAACGACCACACTGATTAATGATGGAGTTGCCAGTCTCAATTATAGTCATTAAGTGAGGACTATCTATACTACTGAATAAGTTTACTTTCCAGCAACTCTTACGGGACCAGAAGTGAGTACAACAAAAGGATATACTTTCAAGCTAAACTCATTACACTTTTCTCCATATAAAAACTGCCTTTTCTTTGTTCCATGATAGCTCAGTGGTTAGAATATAGTACTGCAGGCTACTTCTGCTACTGCCTGCTGCCATCAGTTCAGCAATTCAAATCTCATCAGGCTCAAGGTTGACACAGCCTTCCATTAATCCATGGCTGGTAAACTGAAGACCCAGATTGTTGGGGGCAATATGCTGACTTTGTAAAGCACTTAGGGAGGGCTGTAAAGCACTGTGAAGCAGTATATAAGTGCCACTGCTAGTAAGTGCTATGATAAAATCTGTTGTATTACTAAATCTACAATTAGTTAATAGAAAAAGGAAAAACATTCTGTCTAATTAAAATGAATAAAAATAACATATTAATCATTGCATTAAGAATAATATTACATCGTTTCAGGGGGAATAGAAGAGCTGCCATGAGTCCTGTTGATACAGATAGCCTACATGTGCATCAGCCAAAAAAGGCACATTTTCTTTAGAATTATATAAATGTAAATTTAGCTTAAATATATTGATGCTATTGACTGAGGTTACTTACCTGGTATATTTTTGCGTCTCTCATTAATTTTTCTACTGGATATTCACTATTGAATCCATTTCCTCCAAAAATTTGGACAGCATCAGCAGCTACTTGATTTGCCGCGTCTCCAGCATATGCCTTCGCTATGGATGCATAATAGGTATTTCTGCGACCAATGTCTACCTCCCATGCTGCTCTCTGGTAGGCCAGGCGAGACAGTTCCACTTTCAGTGCCATTTCAGCCAACATGAAGGACACTGCTTGGTGCTGGAATTATTTGAAGAAGAGGTGTAAAAATTAGAGTTGAAAACTTAACTTCCAAATATGCAATGGTAAAATCTATTTAAGCAGCATACACAATTCAGTCTTATTTATTGGTTATATGTCTAGTGACTCTGGGCAGTAAACTTCATGGGTTCTGGATAAACAAGAAACTCTTTGCCGATAGAGGAGGATATTTGTAGCTTGGTGCTGTCTGAGCTTGTGCAGATATTTCATTCACAACTAGGGTAAGCTAGCACTGATGTTACCTACTTGGGTAATGAAATGTCTGCAAGAAAACAACCAAGCTCAAGGGCACCAAGGACTCCACAAAGAAGTCCTTAAATGGCTTATTGATCAATATGCATAAAACATATGTTAGTAAACAGCAGGCCCAATGCAAATATAAGTATCTCTGTAAAGGGATAAGTAGTATGCTTCCTTCTGGGATGTTGCATTACAGTGTTCACCATCCTTAAGCATTGGCTCACGGTTGCCGAAGACCAGGAATTTACCTACCAGTATTTCAGATGGAACATACGATGGAACATATGGCAGTATCAGCAACAGATGTACAATATACTGGCTAAGTATCTTAAGTAACAAGCGAAGCCATTTTTTAATTTCTTATACCACACAAGATTCTCTTCAACTACAGTAAGTGGAGTCTGGTAAACCTAACTGAATATTTTGTTACTGTGTCTTGAGTATTTTGCTATAATTATTATTTTCTTAATGCTTTGCTATTGTGACATTCTTATGACTTTAATGTGACTTTTGCATTATTGAAAATTTCCAAATACAAGACTATAAATACTCTGTGAAAAAAATATTTCAAACATACCTTCTACAAACTACAAAAATATGTGCTTCCATTAGCAGAAACAAGTTCCACTGAATGGTATGGTTCTTCCCTGTTAGCTCTTTACATCAGTGTTTCCCAACTTTGGCAACCTACATAGGCTTCAGCTCCCAGAGTTCCCAATGCTGACTGGGTAATTCTGGGAGTTGAAACCCACATGGCTTAAAATTGCCAAAGTTGAGAAACACTGCTCTATCTCTGCTCAAAATCTACAAGATGACACAGGGTAAGGAACAGGGCAAGAAAAAAGAAAGTCTAACAGTTTAAATTTATTAATGGAATATTTGATTTCATACCGTATTACATCTGTAGTTGGAATTCCACATACCTCTGCAATGGCCTTCCCAAAGGTTTTTCTTTCCATGGCATATTTTGTAGCTTCATCCAAAGCTCTCTGTGCTAATCCAACAGCACCGGCTGCTACCTGTAGAGCAGTAATAAATATTACAAAGCAAAAATTCTACAATTAGAATTCCTCTTTCAAATATACCGTACTTTGAATACTTACTGGAGGCCTTGTTTTATCGAATGCTCCCATGGCAATTTTAAAGCCAGCTCCTTCACCAATAAGTACATTTTCTTTGGGTACTCTTACATCTTCAAAAACAATCCCTCTCGTATCTGAACAACGCTGGCCCATGTTAAGCTCCTGAAAAGGAATTTTATACAATAAATAATTACCATTAAAACACTCAACAAAACTAAAGTAAGGTTTATCAGAAAACTAAGATTAAAACTTGTTTCTTCCACTATGTATTTGTTTTTACACATATATTAAAAATAAATTCAATAAAGTTTTTTAGAAATCAGCTTTGGGCCTATATTTGGTGGCAATGTCACAAAGCTCAACAATTTTGGAAAATGATTTATAACAATGGAATAAATTCTGAAAGCTTGATTTGCTTTCTGACTACTATTTTTTTAGTACATTTCACTAAACCTTATATTCCCTCAAAGAATATCTAATTAGCTTCATACAAGATAACTACCTGCAAGAATACTTTATACATTTACATTTTATTATATATATTTTGTAGCCAATGATTTCTTAACTACTGACTAAGAAGAGCCCATATCAAATCTTTAAATTAGCGTTAAAATGTTTCACTTTACCTTTCTTCCAATCTGTATTCCAGGGCTGTCAGCTTCCACAATAAATCCAGTAAAAGCTTTACTTGCAGGAGCTTTTGGATCAGGATTGGAACGTGCCAATAAAAAATACCTAGTTGAAATACAATAAATCCACAATATTAGCTTTACAAATTTGCTCAGACCATCAGAAACTATTAACCCTCTTGTAGCTTTCTTATAACATGTAAAATACTGATCACACATTGAATTATAGAATAATCCTTTGTTTTTATTTGGACATATGCCCCACTAAATTCATTGGGCCTTAATTATGATTTTGATTCTAAATTTCTAAATTTCAATTCATACATAAAATTATATATGTCAATACTATACGCTGATTCTGGATAAGGAATGACTTCACCTCTATGGATTTATTTGTTTTTATTCTTTTTAGCCCATGCTCATCTACTGTATTCTTGTCTCCTTTTTTTCCTAAAGAAATTAATGACTTATGATTTAGAATGAGGTAAATAGTACCATTGGCCAGATCAATGGGATAAAAATTGTTATCTAATAATTTTTATTTTTTATTTATTTATTTAATTTTTTTATTTTTTATCCCATTTATATGCCGCCCTTCTCTGGAGACTCAGGGCGGCTTACAATCTGTTTAAGCACAAATCAATGT
>JANHFR010005059.1:57584-68563 GCA_032468015.1 Mimophis mahfalensis | reverse complement strand
CCGGGAGGTTACCAGCGCATGAGTGACTGTGCATAGGGCATCCCGGTCCAAATAGGGGCGCAACTGTCGCACCAGGCAAACCTGTGTGAAAGCTCCCCTGACCACGGCCCCCACATGATCTTCTAACGTGAGAGCTGAGTCCATTATATATCAAGCAATCCCCATTCTCCCCCTCATTGATGACATTGCCTAATTGCACAATTAGACATAGAATAACTTTATTGTCACTTTGAATGTACACTAATCGGCATACATTAAGATGAAATTTCATTGCATACAGCTCTCAAAAGGTCACCATTCCAATATACACGACATAAACATGACCAAATAAATGAATGAATAAATAAATAAATAAATACATGCATACATACATACATTACATAAATACAAAATTATGCATATACCCACATATATTATATGACATAGAGAAACAGCACAGTCTAGTTCGGATGTATTCATGTACATGGCTAGAAAAATGAATCTTGCAAGTTTACCAGAAGGATAGCATAGGGAACAAAGCTGTTACAGAAGCTGGCAGTCCTGCTAGAAATACTGCAAAACCTCCTCCCAGAGGGGAGCAACAGAAACAGACTGTGAAGTGAGTGTGTGGGGTCTCTAACAATGCTTTGAACTCTAAGCACGTAATGCTTATAAGCAGTATCCTGAATAACAGGAAGCGAGCTTCCTATAATCTTCTCAGCTGTCCTTACTACTCTCTGTATGAATCTTCTATCTGATGCACTCCTCCCACCAAATGAAAATAGAACACTTTCAAGATATGAAAAAAACTAAGAATATTAAGAACCAAACAGTTAAACCCCTTGCTGTGTATATCTATTCTAGTGGAACTCTAGCATTTTGCTTCATAAAACAACAAGACTGGGTTCATGTATAACATACCAAATCCTAAAAGCTGATGAGGGTTCCAAAACAGCTTTTGCAATGATAAACATTGTCTGACTTACTTGGAATTTGTAGTTTCGGGTGATATTCTCTGTACAATAAAGCCTCGCTATGACTTTGCTTTTGTTTTTTTGCTTGTCAGCCTTTTTTTAAAATCCAATTTATATGCTGTCCTTCTCCAGAGACTCAGGGCGGCTTACAAATTTTAAAGCACAACTCAATGTGCTTAGCAATAGCCTTCATTCTTTGTGATTATCTAATTCATATTTGACATGTGTATTCTAAGTTAATTACTTAAGACATTTAAAATATTCCTTAGCCTGTTTCAAAAATAAATTCAAAGTCATGTTCAGTAAGATATGAAACCACAAATCTCTATATAAAAAACAGAGTGTGGATGGCTGGCTGGCAGGCGGGCAGACTGGCTGGCCCTACTGCACATGCGTAGTACAGCCTCTGCAGGAAGGCCTCGCCTCTGACAGGCGCCACCATAGGAAGAAAAGTGCCGTGCTGGAATTTTGCCAGGTGGGCAGCGAGAACGGCTGTGGCTCCTGGAGTTTGGCCAGGTGGCGGAAAAGGCCGCAGCTCCCAGCGGCCAAGCTTCTCCCTCACCTTCCCTGCCTTGGACCCTACCTGCTGCTATGAAAGGAAAGGAATACCCGGGCAATGCCACGTAATCAGCTGGTAAATTATATACAAAAACAAAAGAATTAATAAAATTATAATAAAATAAAGAATGAAAACACAAAATGGAGCTCCATTAAATTTTGGCTCAGTTATCTATTAAAGTAAATTTCTTTGAAGGCCAGTAATAATATGGCTGATGGGTATCAGTTGGAAAAAAATGACTAAATTACCAGGTATTATCGCAAAATTTCTCAAAATGCAAATTGAAACTATAAGTTTGATTTCATTTTCTTTTTGTCTTGAATTTATTTAATTGTTTAGTTTTTCTGTTAACTAATACTCCATTTAATGAATCAAATGGCATAATTTTAGTTTGATTCTTAAGACCTAATTCAAAGACTGATCACTGTTGATTTGTGCAAGAGAGTAAGAGTAATACATTTTTATTCCAAAAACCTAAATTCACAAACTTTTCACAGGATAAGCTTGTTTTGTTCATTCTATTCAACAGTCAGTAAAACGATAAGTAAAATATAGCACTATCTGATGATATTCAATCAGAATACAGAATAACAGATTTGGAAGGGACCTTTTGGATTTTCTATTCCAACCCCCTGGTCAGGCAGGAAACTATCACCACTAAGATTACTAAGAAACTGGAATCTAGTGATAGTTTTTGTCATGTATGACAAGGTGAGAAGTTTCTAAATATAAAGAGACATCAAATGCAGAAATCAGAATTATAAACAAGATTTCTTGGTATGTTATTCCATAGTTTTACATATGGAAAATGATCGGTTTGTTCATCTTGTCCCCAGTAAAGGCCATGCAGATTGGAAATTATGGGAGCTAAAATGCAACATATGCAATTGATACCTTATGTTGAGCATTTATTTACAAAGCCAACAGTCTTATCTCACCCATTGAAGTACAGCTGCATCTCCTTCTGTAGAAAAGCCTTTTTGAAGGTTAACCTTGCAACCTGCTCTAGGGAAAAAATACGCCAGATTGTTTAAGTAAATCATTGTAGAGAACATAATCTTTTATCCCCAAGACATAAATCTACTACTTTGCATTGTTACATTAAAATATGCCTCTTAGTGCCTCCGTGGCAATCACTGATCTGAGACTGAGGTGATAGATTTCATTCTAGGCAAAGTTTGTCCCAACAAATAAAGGCCATTGGTGCAATGGAAAGATCTTGTGTTTCCTAAAGGATTTCCGGATCTGAATAGGCATTTCGTGGATATGAAACTCTTGTATATTAAATAAAATTAAAATACAGCAATGGATCAGCAAATGTGCACTTTTATTTCAGTAAAATTATTGCCAATATAAAATATAAAGCTATATGATTTTAAGTACTGTCTTAAAATATTCAACATTATTAAATATATTTGCTTTAAATGTTACCACTTTGGAAGAATAGACCTCTCACTCTCCCTCCCTCTGTCTCTGTCTCTGTCTCTGTCTCTGTCTCTGTCTCTGTCTCTGTCTCTGTCTGTCTGTCTGTCTGTCTGTCTGTCTGTCTGTCTGTCTCTCTCTCTCTCTCTCTCTCTCTCTCTCTCTCTCTCTCTCTGTGTGTGTGTGTGTGTGTGTGTATTGGAGAGGGAGAGAGGGAGGGGAGGGAGAGAGAGGGAGGAATGCAGTCAACTCGGCTTTATCAGTTAACAATGTGTGTTTAGTCTCATCTATCATTATTTCTGTTATATTGTATTTGGTAGATGATATGAGCTTTGTTTAGTGCAATTTTTATGTGATTGATGTTTAACACTTAATTAGTAATAACATGAAACAATGTACAGCTATTCATTCATTGTGTTGATTCTAAGAGCTTCTGTTTGAATCATTGCTAAAACTCATTATGTTTCTTGGCACATTCACACAGGAAATTACTTGAAGTAACAAATAAAATTTATTTTCAAAATTAATTGGACAAATCACATCAAGATAGTCGTATCCACTTTTTGTATGACTTTGTCCAGTCCCTTTCAATAAAACAGTTAGTGTGCTGTGAAAACTAATTAGGTCTTCAACTTAGTTTTTGGCTTGTAGCATTGTATTCCAAAATAGCTGAAAGTATTTAAAGCTTTTAAACTGTACTCTTAGGCTGCACATGTAATAGCAGAATAAATTCTGCTTATTCAAATTATTCAAATTCAGAATAAAAAGTCCTACAATCCATTGAACAGAGTTTTTGTTTTTTTTGGCTATGTTTTAGGTAATAATTCTGTGGTTATTTGTAATAAGTATGCCTTTCTCCATTTCACTGCATTTTGTTTGAAAATGAAATAAAGGGTATCTAAAGGGACCTCTACAGTGGATCCCAGTGCTTCCTTTGACTACTGTATCATAACTCTTAAAATAATAAGTGGAGGCTTGAAGATCTCCAGATACTTGTTAGTTGGAGTAGTAGGATCTGAAGGCTCCTGGGGTATTCAAATTGGTCTGTGTAGAAACAACTGCCAGAGAAAGCAATTACAGCTTGTTCCCAGAGAACATTTGAAAATGTTGGCACAGTGTTTTATGCAGTCTTTTTTAACCTTTCTTTTAGCATGGAAGAAGTTGGTAGAGATGTTTTAAAAATGTGTGCTGAAATCTCTTGAGACAGCAACAGACCGCTTAATATTTTGGACTGCGGTAGTATTAATGAAGAACTCCTGTCAACTGCCTTGTTTAAAATGCTCCTGAACCACATTTAATATGAGTACAGATGCCCCTTTCTCTTCCTCTCATGAGAGAACTTCAAATCTTAATACAGCATGGAAATAATAAGAAACAGAGAGGAATATCAGATACAGAGTAGGAATATGCTATATAATGCATATAGATTAAGTTAGTAATAAGAGTTGTTTTTTTTCCAAGCTTTCCATACTTGATACATTTTTTTAGTTTGAATATTCAGAGTAACAGTCAAGAGTACAAAAATTACATTGTAAATTGAGATTTACAATGTTCCCATTTTTTTCATTGTTTGTTCCTTTTTTGTGAAATTTTAGATAACCTTCAAATTCATTTTAATTACCTTAAAGGTAAAGGTAAAGGTTCCCCTCGCACATATGTGCTAGTCGTTCCCAGCTCTAGGGGGCAGTGCTCATCTCTGTTTCAAAGCTGAAGAGCCAGCACTGTCTGAAGACGTCTCCATGGTCATGTGGCTGGCATGACTAAACGCCAAAGGCACACAGAACACTGTTACCTTCCCACCTTAATTACTTAATTACCTTACCTAATTACCTTACATTTAAAATTACTTTCCCTATGATCATCGTTAGAGTTTTAAAGATAGGCATACATAAGAATAGTAGAATAGCCCTAGATTAGAGGTGTTAAACTTACGGTTTAGCAAAGGGGAAAATGTCACGATACATCACATGATGACAATGTGACTTCACGAGTTTGACACCTCTGCCCTAGATCATTTCAGCCTTCCTCCTAATCCAGCATCCTTTAATCTGCTACTCTTAGATCTACTGTAGAATAGTAGACTAGATGCTTTTATGATGTCTTCAGAAGGCCATGATACGTCTTCAGCAATCATCACTCAGAGATAATAAGATTTCAGTAGGGAGAGTTTCCTTAGCTATTATAGTTAGTAGATGGATTTGACTTGTCCCCAAATCGACTAATTGACCACATGGCAGTAATGCAGGCTTTAGTTCTCATAATTTCTCCTCCTAAGAAGACCAAAATAATAGACAATAAATTAGAATGAAATTCAGATAGTCATCCTGGTGTACAACTTGTGCATCTCGGTCACTTTTGAAATGTTTGTTGAAAACATTGGTGTTTACATCAGAAAAGAATGAAAAGATTCTATATCTTGAAGTTCTTCTTTACTTGTTTAGTTGTCTATGAAACTGATTTTTCTGATAGGAGAGAATCAACCACTAACTTTCCATTGTATGGCATTCCATGGTTTCTGTTTCATGAGCTCAGTAATTTTGTATAATAGGACTAATATTTGTTCTTTCTGATGTTTTTTGTGTACTTGGCTAAACCTTTCAAAGGAAAAATAAAGAAATTTGCTTATTATTCAGCTATGTATATAACACCATTGAGGTGCATGAAACCTGACAAAGAACAAATTGCAACCTAACGTTTTACATACTGCAGATAATATTAGCAAAGGCCATGGAGACAATCATATTCAGGCTCAGCTACAGAAAAAAATGAGGACTTTACATTTGGGTAATTGCCATCTCAAGAAAGATGGGCATTGAGGAAGGATTGAATTAAGTGAGCATATTTAGCAGCAGCAAATTATAATCATAATTACCAAAGGTGAAGGCCATTTAAGAAAATACATTGATCTATAAGAAGTATTTAATATTTAAAAGCACAGAAATGAAGTTATAATGTCAAATGTGTCCCTTCCCTTGTTCTCATCAAAGGATTGGTAATATACTCATTCTGATTCTGAGTAATATGGTGAATATAAAAAAAGGTAAAGGTTCCCCTTGTTCCCGACTCTAGGGGGCGGTGCTCATCCCCATTTCAGAGCCAAAGAGCCAGCGCTGTCTGAAGATGTCTCCGTGGTCATATGGCCAGCATGACTAAATGCCAAAGTCTCTCAGAAGGCTGTTACCTTCCCACCAAAGATGGTCCCTATTTTTCTACTTGCATTTTTATATGCTTTCGAACTGCTAGGTTGGCAGAAGCTGGGACAAGTAATGGGAGTTCATTCCATCATGCAGTGCTCAGGATTTGAACCACCGAACTGCCGACCTTTCCAATCAACAAGCTCAGCGTCTTAGCCATTGAGCCACCATGTCCCTCATGGTGAATATATATAACTGTAAATGTCTAGGTCTTGGGATACTTGTGGTTGTTTCACATATGACAAAGGTTCTTACTTAAACAGTGCTTCTACGGATGAAGCTTCATATGTATACCATACTAACTTAATGCTTATAGCTTCCAATACATTCAAGGACAGGTTGATAACTTGCTGGTACATGGAGATATGACTGTTTAAATAATTATTTTAAATAATACAATCCTATATCCACTACCTGTATTTATAATATTTGAAACAGGAGGTAACCTATATGCAGAGGTTATTTATAGAATACAATCATATAAACTTTTCTAATTTTATCAAGTTATTTCCTACATGCATTTGGGCACAGAATATCCTTTCACAAATGGTGCTGAATGCCCAGATACCGTGAACAGTGGAACATCTGACATTGGATGAAGGGCTCTCTCTATTCACAAACTGCATTTCCATCAATATACGGTAGAGGTTTATTGCACAAATAGTCATCCTGTAGTACTAATGCTAATATTACATAGAGTGTATTCATTTCTTAGTTATTTTTTGTTATAGCTTTCATCAGGAACTCAAAGCAGCCTACATGGAGATTTCCTTTATGTTTTCCCCAAAACACCAATCCCATGAGGTGTTTTTGGTCAAAAGAGAAGGATTGCCCCAAAGTTGTTCAGAATTTTCATGGCTGAGTGTTAGTCCTAGCCCAACACTTTAATTAATGCATCATTTTGGTTCTGAAGGAAGCATTTAAAGGCAACTAGAAGTCACATATAGGGTGCTCATAGTTAGAGTTTTAGGTCATCAAACTTGCCTTGGATCATGTGATACTATTATGCAAAAAGCTCAGTATATATTCAAAGAAGAATTCATTATGCTGTTTAGAGTCTTTTTTTTGGTGTCTCATAGATTTGTTTTTCCTAAAGTTTTCTTTGGGGGGTAGTTTTTGCAACATCTGTGTTTTCTTTAGTAGGTTGAAATAGCCCCCTTTCTCAGTATGCAATGCTGTATGTAATGGCAACATGTCTCTAATAATTCAATATCTGAGTCTGCTGCTATAGCATGAATGTTATTTTGGTAAGATAATCAGCCTTTTTTTGTGCAATTTAGGACACGTTGGTCTTTAAGGAGTAATGGTTTTATCCTGCTGCTGTTATATAAGTTTACCTATCAAAATACAGTGCCTGCTCTGTCCATTTCAGTTTCTCTTTGAAGTTCTTTGCTTGAAACATTTAGCCCTTTTCTATGACCATTAGCAATTGGTTGTGCATATGCAGCCTGATAAAAAAATTTTTTTTTCAAAGTTACTTTACAAATGAGATCAGAATACATTTGCACTACCAATCTAAATAAGGAACACAGTGGAAAGTATAGCTGTATTAATAATTAGCAGATTTTAGAATTCTCTATACCAGGGGGCATTCTGTGTTGGAATTTTAAATGAAACATCAAAGCTAGTGAAACAAAGAACTCAAGAATACTTCTTCTGAAAACACAAAGATCCACTATTCAATTGGACTTTTCGCAATATGAACTTTTCGCAAAATAAACTGAAGAAGAGAACAAATCTTGCTATGAAATCTTACAGTTTTAGAAATTAAGGCATTCTAATAAGTCTCTGCACTTGCAAAATTTGAATATGTTATAATTTTACAGCAATGTCTAGCTTCTGATTTTTTTAACCTATAAAAAGAGTTCTTATAAATTCTTAGGGTAATATATTGTCTTCTTGTCATATATGACCCATGTGTGCAAAGATCTCTGTTTTTCAATGCTGTATTGGAATGGTCAGTTGCTCATGAAGAAAATAACAACTTGACATATTGGAAAATAGTTAGTTTTTTGTCCTAATTTCCACATATTTTCTACTCACTGATTTTATTTCTCCAAAGTTGTACTTCCTTTGATGATTAAGACAGAATTTGTACTTTTGTGACTGAGGTATTCTAAACTAGAACATGTGGATCGGAAAGATTAACAATGCAATTTTCTATTATACAGAAATTATTTTATTATTACGATCTCACCTTTTAAATATATAATTCAAGGCAGTGAATGTGTTTAAGACTTTCATTCTAGTTTAGAATGCATATGTGTGATTTCACACAATGCTATGTTTTGAAAGAGGTTTCATTAATGTTTTCCATTGATAACTTATTCCTCCTTTTATGCATCTTCCTTCATACTAATAATCATAGGTTATTTGCATATAAATAGACTTCAGTATTTGCTGAAGCAAAGATCTAATATGTTTTTCTGTTCTATGGCCATTGTTAAATAAGTGGAGATATTGCAATGATCAGCAGTATATGTTGTAATAATGTTGTTGGTCAAATTGTTTTGAGTTCATCAAAGGTCTTTCAGAGTTTTGAACACTGCAGAGGGTTTAAATCGCAATTAAAGGAATAGAACCATGAAAATATCTCTGGATATCCTATGGAGATGTTTTTATACTAATCTTGATAGGGGAAAAAAAAAATCCTGAAACTTTAATATGAGCTATTGAAAATGTTGATTATGACTCTCAGGGAATCTGTTCTTAATTAGTTTTTTTTCCCCCTCTTTTCTCTCCTGTGTTGCTTTGCCTTCTAGTATCATGTTAGGATTTTCAGAACTTAAATGTCAACAATACTGTGAGAATATTCATTAATTAATGTAGGGAAATAAGAAGTCCACTCATGCAACAAGGTCTTCTCATAATTTGTGCAGCAGAAAAATCAATCTTAGGAGATCGCAAAATAATTAGTATGAAATTTATAATCAAAACAAGACTACTTTAACTTTTTTTTCTGAATTGAACCTCAGCCATTCTAATTTTGTATGAAAAAAAAATGTTTCAGAGTTGACAGATCTATAGAACAACATAATAAATTATGATCTGGTTCCTCTTTTGCACAAATTTACTCCATCCCTTTCTGGTAAGCTTCAAGTCCCTAAATTAGTGTGCATTTGCATTTTCACTCACAAAATTGTTCACGAATGAATGATGAGAGGGAAACTTTGATGATGTTTCTTATTTAGGAATTTGTTTTATGTTTCAAATATAGAGCTTTGGGGCAAACAGAGTGACGACAAACTATCTTGATGAATTCCAAGTCTCATTCCCTTTCTGCAAATGATAGATAATGGTGCAGCTGAACAATAATTTCATAGACTGTTAAAAGTTATTATTATAATATAAAATAATAATTATCACCTCATTGTTATGTATGAACATATGTGTACATTCTTTTGACCAGTAGATGTCACTCATTGTAAAGTGAATGAAGTTTCAGCTTTCATGGGAAATATTAACAATCACCACATGAATGAAATCACTTGAGTGAAAGTTTCTAAAAACTATGGCACTTCTCTTGGCTTTTGTATTTATGTCCATACATACAATATATATGTTCTACTGTATAGAGGAGCTTTTTATTTAATTACTTACTAGATATATTTTTATACCATTCAATCACAAAGAATCTGGGAAGTTTTCAAGGACAGTATATGCCACAGAATATAAATACCATTTTACCCGTCAGTAAAAATGAACATCCTACTAACCTGAAACAAATAGACTCAAATAAATTCCAACAAAGATCAAAGTCAGCATGTGTGCTTGCTTTCTAGAACAGAATTGTTTGTACAGCTTTACATAAAACAAGAAGGCTGATGGTCAGAAAAACTTGAGCGGTAAGGGGCTGTGATAGGGGAAGTTTTCCATGAGATGCACAAGGCTTTAACCTCATGGTTGGGGAACCAAACCATCACTTCTTGAGATGATAACTGAAGACAAATAGGTTTTAGGCAGAGAAGACAATCCTGAGAGTAAGTGGATGCTGAGCCATACAGGATTTTATTATAGTTGTAAGTCATAATAGTCTGGATCACCGTCTGGATCCAATTTTACCATCTTTTCCAAAGTGATTGTTAAGTGAACATGGTGGTCATTAAGGAAGTGTGACTGTCATAGCAAATTGTTCACTATGGGATGGTTTTTGCCAGAAACTTGAGGTAAACACTGATTTCTAGGAAAACTGTCATAAATCATGATTATATGATGGCCAGGGTGCTGCTGCAAATGGCTGTAAATGTCTCTGGTTGCTGAGCACCCGAAATGTGGCCCTGGGGATGTTTGACATTGGAACTTTGGGTCGTAAGTAACTTTTGGGGGCGTCCATCATAATTTTGAAAAGTCACTGAGTGACCACTCAAGGACTACATGTACCATCAGCATAGCTGTCAAGTTTCCCGGGATTGGCCAGGAAACTCTTGTTTTTTTCCTCCCTTTCCTGCCCCGTCCCATATTTATTTATAATTTCCAGTATTTTTTCTGCCCCCAATCCTGTGCACACACACACTATTCCGAGGCCAAGCAGGGCGGGCTGTTGGGAGGGGATTCCCCGACAGCCATCCAGGCTGCAGGGCGAATCCCTGTGATGCCCCTTGCCCCACCGCCACTCACCTGGGCTTCGGGGAATGATTCCCGGAGCCCAGCTGATCACGGAGCACAGTGGGGCGCTGGGCATCAGGCAAGAAGGGAGCAGGGCGTCGGGCATTGGGTGAAGCTGCCAGCATTCAGCGGCCTGTGGCAGCCTCCTGGGTACATCTCCTGCTGATTGGGGGGGGCAGTTCGGCCCCTACCCCCCAATCACCTGGGCTGTGGCAGGACAGCCACCCAGGAGGCCACCGCAGGCCG
>JANHFR010005058.1:89736-100222 GCA_032468015.1 Mimophis mahfalensis | reverse complement strand
AAATTTGTAAGCATGCGGCCACTTTTTCCATTTGTAAGTCGAAAAATTTGTATGTAGAGTAGTTTGTAAGTAGAGGGACCACTGTAGTATGTGAAGAGATGGAAAACAAATCCAAGTATATCCTTGTTAGACAAACAAAATTAGATAATTATAATAATAATTCAAAAAATAATTCAAAATTCAGTTCCAAGGAACAATACCAGAATGGGAATTTTTTAGAGGCAGGTCATTTCTGAAAGATTGAATCTCCCCATGTCTATTATTTACCTTAAAAACTATTGTTACAATTTATTTTGGCAGTCATATTAGTATCTTGTCCCTTTGGACCTAACTTAATATTTAATTTTTTTAGCACATTCATCTCTAAATATCTACTTCTTATTATATTTTCTTTCTTAGTGATTGTTCATGCTTTGTTTGTGTGTAATGCTAGCACTGAACTCACAAATTTGAGAAATATACAGGAAAATGTCAGTTCAATCACTTTGCCAATCATGCAACATCTACTTACAAAGTAAGTAGTGATACTATATTTTAAAAACAGAAATAGATTTGTACATTCATTGATATACATACATTTGAATTATTTGACTGGAAATATATTTTAATTCTAGTGCTAAGTTCTAAATACGTTAAATCTTCTCTTGTATTTTAGGAAAGAATTCTTTCCAAAAACCAAAGAAAGAAAACAAAAGTTTAAACCACCAGGGCTAAACACTAATATAATAAAATCTGAAGCTTGCAGCCCAGAAATAGTTATAAATCTTGCTGGTAAAATTATTCAAGCTTTCCAGCTAAATAAAGATCAGGCCACAGCAATGATGCAGATTGGTGCCATGATGACATCTCAAGAAATAAACACAGAAACAGCGAAGCACCTGACGTTTCCAATAACAATAATACATGGTAAATTATTTCACAAGAATTTTTATTTTTATTTTTATTTATTTTTTTATTTATTTTTTTTGCTTCTCTAGTCCGGTAAGTTCCCCAAGTTTCTGGTTTTGGAATTGTTCTGTGCAAGACGCCAGGAAGTGCGTGGGCAACTCTATTTGCGCAAGCAACATGCACACATGCATGCTGTTCACTTAAATGGAGCACACATACTTGCTGTCCATTTCCTCCATCCAGTTGCAAAGCCCTCATGGCCCACAGGTGTGGGAGCCCTGTTATATTTAGTCTATTTTAAATGGACCATCTTCAAGAGCCTTGGTGGTACACCTGGCTAAGTGCTTGCACTTAGCTGCCAGCTGCCTGCAATTAGTGCGAGTTCTAATCTCACTAGGCTCAAGGTTGACTCAGCCTTCCATCCTTCTGAGGTGGGTAAACTGAGGACCCAGATTGTTGGGGGCAATAAGTTGACTCTGTCAACTTGTAAAACACTGCTTGGGGCAGGGCGAAAGCTCTAATAAGCTGGTCTATACAAAAAAATGAAGGCAATTGCTAGAGTGTATTGTAAGCCGCCCTGAGTCTCGGCATATAAATGGAAATAAAATTTTAAATTTAAAAAAAAATTGTCTTTCTTTTCTAAACATCCTCTTCTTTTTTTTTTCCAGGATTTAATTTTATTTTTTTTTACCATTATCAACCATTTATATTCAAACTTTTGAACTTTATACAGTACTAGATTCATCTAGCAGGTTCCCATGTACCCCAGCAAAAGGTTTTGCCATGAGCATATCTGGAATATACAAAAGTGTGCAATGGGAATCTAAACTCCTGAATGTTCCACTCAGTTTCAAAGAAAATACCTGTTTGAAAGAATACTACCCAATATGTCTGTTTGTGTGAATACTTAATTTATTAAACTCCACATGTAGGTGTATTTGGATCCGGAAAAAGCTTATTGCTGGCTGTTGTTATTTTATTCCTGACACAAATATTTGAAATCCATGAAGCAGCTAATGTCAAACAGTCAGTGCCATGGAAAATATTGGTTTCTTCTTCCACCAATGTTGCTGTAGACAGAATATTATTGAGGTTAGTAATTTAGAAATCGTGCTCAAATTGCTTCTATAATTTTTTTTTTACAATAATAGTGTATGTGCATACTCTTTCGAAAGGAACTGAAGACCTGGCTCTTTACGCTAGCTGGCCTAGACTGAGGGGGGTTTTAAGACTTTTATGTTGGGCAATGTTGAATTTAATTCGTTTTTAATTTTTATACTCTGTGTTTTTTAATGCCCTGTACACGGCCCTGAGTCCTTCTCGGAAAAGGGCAGTATATAAATGTAACAAAATAAATAAAATTAATTAATTAATTAATTAATCTTGATACGCTCTTCTGTTTTGGAAAACTATTCAAATGCAGCCTTTTGTTCTTTTTTTTCCTGGGTAGCAACCTAAAATGCTATTTCGGTGAATTCTAAAAGTACTTTCTAATCAAACTTTCACATTTATGATAATATTCATAAATACTAGTTTAATCTAAGGTAAAAAACATTTTAAAAGCTTTTAGCTGATGATAATCAATTTAGAAAAACTCAAAAATGAAAAGAATATTAGTGGAATTTCTTTGGAAACTTGCAATTCTATGAACACCTATTGAAATTTGAGCCAAACTCTGCCTCAAGAGCAGTTCTCCGAGTCTCCTCTCCTAATTATTTAACCCTGCCACATAGTGACAAAATGATTAATGTAGCATGTTTCTACCCAAATCCCTCCAATTCATAGTCCTTTTCCAGACTAAAAGGAGCATTAATATGCCTTTGCCCCTGAAGCATTCAGTGGAAAGATTTACCACTTAAATGGGGAAAAAACCCTGTTTATATATGTCCCTTCAATCTCCAGAGGCAGTTTGGTGTAGTGGTTAAAGCACGAGGCTAGAAAATGGTAGACTGAGTTCTAGTCCTGCTTCAGGCACAAGGACAGCTGGGAGACCTTGGGCCAGATATTCTGTCTCAAGAAGGAGGCAATGGTAAATTACTTCTAAAATCTTGCCAAGAAAACGGCAGAGCAATTGCCAGTAATCAACAATGACTCAAGTCCCACCTCCTGAGGCCTTGTAATTTGAAGGATATTTATTTATTTATTTATTTCATTTCATTTCATTTCATTTATATACCACCCTTCTCCCGAAGGACTCATACGCCAGTGTGATAGCTTCAGATTTGCACATGAAAAGTGATGCAATTTAATGACCATGACAAAATATAAATGAAAGGATCAATATTTCTTTTAGGTATTTTAAATAATGAATTATTGTTTATTTCAGCCTACTAGACATTGGATTTGAAGACTTCATTAGAGTGGGAAGCATTAAAAAAATTGCAAAGCCAATACTTCCTCACAGGTAACTTGCTTACAATGTTTAACCAGGTCCACGAGTCACCTGTGGGTCTACAAGGAGCCTTTGATCAAGCAAGAGTTTGTGTAGAAGCACAAGCATAATATAGTACCGTGATGGCGAACCTATGCCACACATGCCAGAAGTGGCACGCAGAGCCATCTCTCTGGGCACACCAGCCATTGCATGTTGCTCTTTTGGGTTTCGGCATGCGCAAGCCAGCTGGTCTTCATGTACACAGGAGTGCTGGAAACCAGAAGAGCAGGTCCTGGGAGCACATGTGTGTGCCAGCCAGCTGGACTTCACATGCAGAGCGCCGGAAACTGGAAGAACAGCTCCCTGGAGTACATGCGCGCCCTGGCCAGCTGGTCTTAGAAACCGGAAGACCAGGTGGCCGGCACATATGCGCGTACCAGGAGGCTAAGCTTCCGGTTTCCAATGCTCCCATGTGCGGGTGTCAGGGAGCTGCTTTTCCAGTTTCCAATGTGTGCGCTCCCATTTCAGCACTCAGTGCCAAAAAGGTTAACTACCACTGGTCTAGTATTTTCACAAGACATCCATATAAGCAGCTGTCATACTTGTGTGGCTTTTTTTTAACATTAGGAAGCTAGATGGAAATTCAAAATATTTTTTAGCAATTTATACAATTAGAATAATTATTCCTTTATTGCTTTCATCATACAATCTTTTTCTAGATTCATTTACCATTACTCCCTATCCTCCAAAGGCAACGGGGGGATAAGTAAATATTGGGCATTCTGACAGTAGCTTTTATTAAAGGATGTAAGCCATTTAAGTATTAGAAAGTATGAGACATCAATTATCAAAATAAGCAGTTGAAATGGATTCTTAATGAGGTTGAGGTATTGAGTACTTCTTTGGTATTGTGTTACAGGACATTTTATTTTTCAGATCTTTTTTAAAAATCACTAAAACATTGTTTTGGTTTCTATAAACTACTCTGGGTAAAACTGGGGCAAAATGTTCATTTTAAAACAAATATAAGGTAAAGGTAAAGGTTCCCCTCGCACATATGTGCTAGTCGTTCTCGACTCTAGGGGGCGGTGCTCATCTCCGTTTCCAGGCTGAAGAGCCAGCGCAGTCCAAAGACATCTCCGTGGTCATGTGGCCAGCATGACTAAACGCTGAAAGCATGCTTTCGAACTGCTAGGTTGGCAGAAGATGGAACAAGTAACGGGAGCTCACTCCGTTATGCAGCACTCGGGATTCGAACTACTGAACTGCCGACCTTTGTGATCGACAAGCTCAGCGTCTTAGCCACTGAGCCACTGCATCCCCTAAAAACAAATATATGACCTGCTTAAAATCATGTGTTTGAGATAGTTTGCCCAATAAATGTAATAAGTAAATACATTCTTGCTGACCACTATCTGCGCAAAATGTTTGAATGCACTCATATGAACAAGTATGTTTTAACGTAGGCTGCTGCTTATAATTTATTATTTGGGAATAAATGTAATTTTTTACACAAGGCTCATTCAGACTTGCTAATCCTTTCTGTTCTTTCTTCCATAAACAATATGCTATGCTACCTTTTATGGCATGGGTGACTGGGATCTTCTCTTAGATACCAGCTTCTACCTAAAGTAGAAGCAGCACTTTTTTGTGCAGAGGGATCTTTTCATAAATAAAATGTTCCATTCAGTATTATTCCTTACAACTATACAATATGTTAAAGCTTGCATGCTGAGTCTGGATCTGAAAATGAACAGCTGAAAGAATTACTTGCCTTGATGAAGGAGGATTTAAGCCCAGTGGAAAAAATGTATGTGAAGAAGACTATTGAACAACATAAACTGGGCACCAATAAAGCTTCTCTGAGAAAGGTAATGATGAGGTGTATTTGCACATGCTAATAACTAACATAAATTTTTTAGTGTTATGGTATTGTTACAGTATGTTTAAATGCTCTGGTTAAACAGTACAAAGTGGCATATAAAAATCATAAAAAGAATCAACAGTAAAGCCATCTAGCCTAAAGCCAATGGAAGAATAAGAATACAACTAAATCCTATGTAAAAAGACAGGCTAGAACCATAAATTCCTGAGTGAAAAATGATACGTTCAGTTATTAAGAAAGTGAGGGAGCTGTTCACATTTTCTTTTTGGAGACAGTTAATTGGACTTTTGCCTAGTTGTGCATTGATGGTGAAATGGAATGTAATTATGGAGAAATCCATCATTAGTAAATTGGTGATGTAAACATATTTAACAATCACTTATGGATATTAATTTTGGAACTAAAGACTTAGTAGATCTAACTCAATGGTATTGCAAATGAATAATTTAGACAGGTGTTGTGATGAACTTCTTTGTAGATTATGAAAATTACAGGCAAAAATTAGAATCAAAATTGTTTGAATTATAATACGTTTTATTATGACAAGCAAATGTTCTTTCTGTCAATATTGGTAAGAAGCTGCTCTGGAAGTTAAATACATATAATGCTATCTTATTTCAACTATATTATCAAGTAATGTTTATTCCTAGTAAGTTTTTCCTAACGCACATACTTCTTGATTTAAAGCCATAGTTCGCCTGTCTGATTGTTAAGTGAGTCATGACCAATGTTTACAGCTTTTTTGCTACAGTCATTAAGCGAGTCAAGTAGTGATTAAGCAAATCTAACTTACCCCATTGGCTTTGCTTGTTGGCAGCTTACTAAGGTTACAAATGGTGATCACATAACCCCAAGATGCTGCAACCATCATAAATGAGTACTAGTTGTCAAACACACAAATCATGCTCACATGGCTGCATGGATACTGTGGTGGTCAAAAGTGCAAATTCTAATCATAAATCTTTTTCCCCCCGCACTATCATACTTCAAATAGTAAACAAATGGTCGTTAGTCAAATGATAGTTAGATCAAATTCATCTTTGCTGAATTTGGAAACTGGATTTAATGGTGTTTTTTTTTAATGTGAAGCAGATTACTATAAAAGCAAATGCTTAAGAAATACAGTAGCTTTTCAGGTTAACAGACTAATGAAGGAAGGGTATCCACTAAAACTGAATGTCTTTTAAACCAGTGTTTCTTAAACTTTCCAACTTTGTGAACTGGCGGGGGGAAGGAGAGGGGATAGTTCTGCACAAGCTTTCCATTGCTCGCACAAGTGGAGATATGCTCCAGCTCGCCCACCGCTTCCACAGCCCGTTTCCAAACAGCTCAAGGCCCGATAGTGGACTACAGTCCGGGGGGTTGGGAACCTGTTTTTAAACTACGAGTTGGATGTTGGGGAGGGGGCTCACCGGGTATTCTTTTAATAGTCAAGAATATCTGAGTGTTATAGCTTCTGATTTACAAACAAACATGTCAGTTTGGAAAGTCATGCAGCATAAAGACTATGACAATTTAAAAATAAAAAATAGAAATATTTATTTCAATATATTTCAAAAACATTTGTAATGAGTTTGTCAAATGCCAATTTTTTGTGTAGTTATTATCGCCTGAAATCTGGACAAACTCATTTCTGGCAAAAATTTTACCATTAAATTCAAAATCCAGTAAACTACTGCCCTTTAAATCAAGCATTTATTATAATTATGAAAAAGACTGGGCTATAAAGTGATCCATCATTTTTATTGAAATACGTTAGTGTTTCCTGGCATCCAATGAATAAACTCAACATGCTGTTACTTGCATTTTTAGTCCTTGCATGTTTTACTAATTTTTTAAAGCAAACTTCAAGTATAGGAGTAATAGAATCAGTATCATGGGGTCATGTTTGCTCATTAGGTTTCATTATACATTTGATTTTTTTTGTAATTGGTCGCACCATTTCTGAGTCTAAATGCATTCAATTACCAAATAAAGAAATTGAATTTTGATTGTACAACTTGTGGTTCATTATTCGTATAGGTAAACAGATGGATTTATTTTTTCCTCTATTGATACAGGTGAGGGTAGTGGGATCTACCTGTGCTGCCTGCTCATTTCCATGCATGAAAAGTCTTAAGTTTCCTATAGTGATTCTAGATGAGTGTAGTCAAATGACAGAACCATCTTCGCTGCTCCCTATTGCAAGGTACGGTGTCAGTTTACTTTGTTATTACACTCCTTGACTTGCAACCAGCCAATTAGCAATCCTTCAAATTTACCACAGACTTCCTCAGGACAGGGGTCTGCAAACTTAAACACTCTAAGAGCCATTTGGACCCGTTTCCCACAGAAAAGAAAACACTGAAAGCCAATAATTTAACAACCGGTATGACTGGGTGGGTGTGGTCAACTCACATCACTTATTCCCACTCAGTTGCCTCCTGCTCTGGAATATGGAGTGAGTCTCCATCCCACACCATACCCTTACCTTCTCAGGCCAGGCGAGGAGTGACAGGGAGGCCAGGGGCCAGTCAGTGGTGGGATTAGCCGACAAGGAGCCGCAGCAGAGGGCCGAAAGAGCCACATGTGGCTCCAGAGCCACAGTTTGCAGACCGCTGCCTCAGGACATATAATCCAGATTCAACATTTCAATGAACAGCCCCACCCCCCAAGTCATATGATCATATTTTGGGCACTCAGCAACCACCCTGCATTTAGGGCTGTTTGCAGCCCATGGTTACATGACCACGACTGCCTTTTCTTTTTTTCAGGAGCCATTTCCAGTTTCTGGAAAATCCAGACAATGGATTCACTTACGAACAGTCACATTCACTTAATGATTGCCACGTTTGCTTAATAACCATGGTGGTTCACTTAATGACTGCTACAGAAAAGGCCGCAAAATTGGGTGCAGTCCCATAGTGACCCATTATGCATGATTTAACAGATGTAATTCAAGACTCAATTATGGTCATAAATTCAGGACTCCCAGTAATTAAATTCAGATCTGCTGGTTGTTTTAACTTACAATGTAAGTTGCTTTAAGATGTAAGCAAGTAATAACTTAATGTAACTAAATTCTCAAAATGGAGAGGGGAATTGTTATGGCTTAGCTGACGGTAGCAATGGCTGTGTGAAGCTGGTCTCCATTATTTATAAAGTTTTTAAGTACAATATATTATTTAGAAAACTAAAGCTGAAATAGTGAAAGAAATGTTCAAGTTATCTTCAAGAAACTGGAAGCATTTTTTTCAAAGATTCTTGTTGAATCAGTTTGCATTTAGCTGCTAGATCAGGCAAATCCAGAGGAGTGGCAATTTTTATTTCCCTAAAACATCTGATTAAGGTAGATTAGCCCTTTATGCATCTCAAGATTCAGTATGTACTGGTACTTCTTTTTTTTTTTTAATTGAAAAGTTTTATAGATACAATACATTTTTCCAAATTTTCTCCGCCCCAACCCCAAATTACAGTGTATATTTGTTTTAAAAGACAGGCTTATTGAAAACAAGTAATCAGTTAATAAAGATTACACTTTCTGTGGGCAAAATATTTATTAAAAGATGGGTAATATTTTAATATCTTTTTATATGGGCTTCTATATTAACAATTTCATACCATGCTCCAAGTTTTCCTGAACTTTGTAATGTGGAAGAATTTGAAAGATAATTAATTGTTTTTAGCACAGAGGTCTGAAGCCTAGTACAAGTTTAAACTGCATAGCAAATAAACAGACATAAAGCATAATTTCAGCTCTGTATTACCAGTTACAGTTTTTAAGGAAGTTGGTCAGGCTATCTATTTTGTCTTCAGACATTTTTTGTCCAACACTATGGTTTATATGATATATGGTTGCCTTTTACTGAAAGTAAATTTCCCATTTTTGAAGTTTAATATGTGATAGCCAGAAATGTGTTTCCATTTATAGTTTTGAATGTGAAAAGCTGGTTCTTGTTGGAGATCCTAAGCAGCTGCCACCTACCATTCAAGGATCTGAAAGTGCACATGACAGTGGTTTGGAACAAACTCTCTTTGATCGACTCTGTTTGATGGTGCGTACTTCTAATATCTAGATATAGAGACTTGGTTTTTTTATTTTAAAAATATTTAGAGCCTAGAAAGTGAGTCAAAATCTTATACAGCAAAATGTTGCTTTCTTAATGGAATGTGTCCTACTTTTTTAATGAAAATATTTAGTACACATACTCAGTAGATATTTCTACTCTACATAATACATGTCACATAGAATACATGTGACAGATCAGATGCACAAATTCATATAGAAGATTATCATAAGGACCAGTTAACTATCTTCTCTAAAAGTGCTTCCATGAAAAATTAGTGGTGCAGTTAAAGTAATGCTTCTATTAGAACGTTTCGAAAAATCACTCCTCAAAGAATAAATCATATTTTGCAGATTTCTGAATCAGGCAGGGTCAATTTCAGTATCTGTGTTGACTCAGTAATGCTAGTGTAACATTTTCACAAATACTGATGCTTCTTTAATTTTTGAAAATGTTTTTATCAAGTAACATTCCTTGTTTAGATATTTAAAATAAGATATACTTTAGCCTACAAGCTTGGCTGGCATATTTGGTGAGTTTTGTAGATAAAATGAAATTATAATTTTTTTTTCCCTCGAAGTGTGGGTTTTGCAACTTCTTCTTTATTAAAATAGAAAAAATAACAAATACATTCCAAATGTTGCTGATTAATAATCTGACAAGACAGGTGCTGCAAGGAAAATATTCACAAATTACAAATAAAAGGTAGTATTTAAATATTTAGAAAAGCAAAACAAACATATGTGACTGAATTATCTAATTTCTTTGTGGGGGGGGGGGAACCAGTTTAAACACCATAAAGATCAACAATCCACATTTCAAGTTTGCAGGTAGATTTACCCTTCTGTGTGCATTAAAAAATTATCTCGGTTCTCCATAGCTATGGATAAAAGGTTTATAACTCTTTGTATACTGAAACATTTTATAAACCAAAAGACAAGTATATTTTTCACCAGTTAACAGTTATATAGAGTTAGGGTAATAATCTTATTTATACCAGACAACGTGACGGCCCCAAAACTATGAATTAGTATTCCAGTTCGTGCAATAAGGATTTTATAACCAATTTACAAATTTTCTGAAATAGTGTAAAATAAAAGGACTGTTTCTTAGGTCCACTTTTGTGAATTCTTTTCTGTAATGACACAATTGTCTGAAATCTGCCTCTGATAAAATTCCTAAGCATTTTTTTAAAATTACAGTATTTGTCCCATGAGTCCCAGCTTCTGCCAACCTAGCAGTTCGAAAGCATGTAAAAATGCGAGTAGAAAAATAGGGACCACCTTTGGTGGG
>JANHFR010005058.1:53244-66050 GCA_032468015.1 Mimophis mahfalensis | reverse complement strand
CGGGATATAAATGGGATTAAAATAATAAATAAATAAATAAATAAATAAATAAATAAATAAATAAATAAATAAATATATGCTGGCTGCCAAGTGTCCAAAGTTTGATCACATGACTATCGGGATGCTGCAATGGTTAGCACCAGTTGTAAGTCATTTTTTCCAGTGCTATTGTAATTTCAAATGGTTGTAAGTTGAGGGCTACCTATAATGACATTAACCAACTAAAGTCCAACAAAATCCAACAAACTTGGATTTTCATTTCTACCTTCCCCATGAGTCAGAAGTGCGATGCATTATACAAGGATGAATTATTGCCCTGTTTGCCCTAGAAACAGCACCAAAATCAGCATACATTTTGAACTAATTCAACTTAATTGTTTTGGGGAGGCCTTAATGAGCAACTTTATTATCTGCATTACTTCATAGTGGAGTATGGCAGTAAAATCTTGGGAGTTGGGGCAAGGGGCATAAAACTAACACACAGTATGGAAATTTAGACCAAGCAAACAACAGTGAAAAGTGACAACAATATGATTTGTACCCCTTGATAGGAGACTGTCTGATTTTCATTTAGATTATTCACCAGCAGAACCACAATTATTACCCCTTTCATTTTTTTATTCTAGCCCTTTTCCTTCTCTTTCTTTTCCACATTGCATACAAAGAGTACACTTTTTTTTTTTTTTTGCCATTTCTGGATATCAACACCTGGAAATCATTAGTTGGCAGCCAAATCTCAAATACCCATTGAAATAGGATGTGCAGCTCACGAATCTATCTATTGGATTGGCTCCTGAAAGGCAGGTGGGGTGAGAGAGAGAGAGTGATGCCTGCAAAAAAAGAATTAATGAAATTAGGTTAGCTCCATAAACCCCCCCACTTTTTCAGCCTTGGGCTAGAAGTGATCAGCTCTATTGTTTCCTAGCCAAGTAGGGGGTTTATTGTGTGATAAATAATTCTCCCCTCTCCCACCCTTTTAAAAGTGCATATTTGCATAATCACTGCTTTGATGTAAGCAGCGATCTGAGAGGGAGAAGTCCAAATCTTGCAGTTGGCTAGAAAGGACAAAACAAGAGCCAATCTTTTACTACCGTGACAGTGTGTGGTGTTGTGTCAGGACTAGCTTTATACTTTGCAGGAGAGAGAAAAAAGAAGGAGAAAAAGAAGAGTGTCCCTTTTAATGATTAAACTCTTGCCCTGCCAAAAGGAGATGTTCTCTCTCTTTAGCTAAGAACTAGGTGAACCTCGTTCTTAGCTAAAGAACTAAATGGGAAGAAATTTTCTCTTAAAAGGGTACTTACAAGAAACGTAATATGAATATTGGTTGTATCCTGTATTAAGCACAGTAATATTTATTAATAAGCCTATTAATTAAGGTTTTAGGTACAACCCAAACTGTGAAACCAATAAGATTTAAGAATTTTGCAGGGTTCCAACTTGGCTCATGCATTTGACACTGAGCTACAAAACAAATTACTTGTTAGGTATTCTGGATGCCACCTTTTTAAAAATTGGGGTAGACTTATGTTAGAAATCTGGGAAATGAAATAATTAAGATGAGTGAAGTGATCCAGTATCCAGGGTTATAATATTTGGATAAATAGTCTTTTCTGACTTTTTCCATAGTCTGTGTCTTGTCGCTCACAATTTACCAGTAGCAAGTAACAGACTGAGATGTTTGCATGATGGTGGTGGGTGTTTATAAAACCCGTTCCTCCTCTCACTTTTCTGTGGTGCTGCTCAGTGGTGGGATTCAATTTTTTTACTACCGGTTCTGTGGGTGTGACTTAGTGGGCCTAGCTATGCTGTCGGCCAATCAGATGTGGTATTTGCCGGTGTCGGCCAATCAGAGGTGGTTCTCCGAATTAGTCAAAATTATTGCTACATGTTCTCCGGAACCTGTCGGAACTGGCTGAATGCCACCTCTGTTGCTGCTTTAAATGCTTGCACTGCCCAATCACTTCAACATCTCCCTTTGAAGTTTCCTGAAAATTTCATACACTAGGAAAAGCCATTGGTAGAATTTAATGGATCTAGTGTCATGCTTCACTCTTTGAGTTTAAGTTTCCTTTTTTCCCTTGGAAAATTCTTTGGCCCCAACTCATGCTTTTGTTCTTAGGACCATTCCAAAAGCTGCTAGATTTTCAACCTAAAATTGATAGCCTAAATATGGTCTGATTTCTACCTGAACATTCATAGGCCATAAATCTATAGAAATAAGAAATATTTAAGGTGGGAGGGTTTTTTGAGTCACATGGGTGATAGTTTTCATTTCTAAACAGTTCAAGCATCCCTTTATTTAGAATCTTCAATATACCGGTACAGTAGTCGTTTTCCAATGTGGAAATGGATCATTATTAGGTTACAACTTGATTAACCAATAGAAATCAGTTATCTGTCAATTGTATACTGAGGGTTCATTTCAGACAAATAAAAGTTCACTCTTAATAGAAGTTTACAAAATTAGCTACGTGGTGTAATATTTTAATCAGTGAAGTACTGAGTCCCATCCTTTTCCTTGCATTGTCAATATTGTTTCTCGGGCTTTCTTTCTTCTCATGAGTCTAACTGCTCAAATGTTGAGAGAAAGATTGCAAGATGTGTCATATCCCTGAAAGAGTCCACTTTTCCATATGTAGCATTAGGAAACCTGGGGGGTCACCAATAGGCCTTTTGCAGAAGGGTAAACTCCAGCAGATGCTGAACAATACAGCTATTTTGACAATAGTTAACTGAGATGCTGAGGGGTAGTGACTTATCAAAAGCCACTTGGAAAATTTATGGATTAAATAATGTTTGAACAGGAGCTTAGTAGTTTACAAGCTGCTGAATTATACCAGAGGGATGAGGAAAATGTTTGTTTGTTATTCCAAATATAATGGCACCAATACAAGGCTGTTGAGTGAGCTTAAACCAGAAGGGAGACAGCATGGGTTCGGTGAGGGGAGCTTGATCGAGCTGGGAAAATTGGAACTTTGACTCAAAATGATTGACAGCGAAATCTGTTCACACAGATTATTGGCCACTTTTACCATTCCCAAAATAGATGTTCTTGGCTTTATTCAGCTTTAAAAAAAATAGAAAATTTATCTCTTTTTGAAAAATGCAGCCGTAAATTTAGATTGCCTTCTAGTTACAGTATAAGCAAATCTCTACAGAGGTAAGGGAGAACAAATTTAACCAATACTTCTACTAATGGAGACTCAGCAAACATTTGTCCATACAGAAGGCCTTGTTTATTACTTATTTAAAATAATTGTATACAGCCTTTCAAATATATTCTTTAAACCGAGATATAGCTTATTTGGCTTTGATTTGTGCAACAAACCAAAACCACACATTGATAAACTAATCACTGTGGCTTATAAGCAATGTGAGTGTTGAGAAACCCACAGATGTTAGGATGTTTTATATGCTGAAAGCAGTGGGATCTGTATAGCACAACCATTCATGACATTATTTTAATCTGTATATACATTTGGTTTACCAATAAAATGAGAAAGAATCCAATAGCATCTAGCAAAGTTTATTCTAGCATAGCTTTTCATTTCATCAAATGAAGATTTGCAAAAGTCCTTTTTTTTCTGGTTTCCTGGCCAGCCCAACAGTAAAGGAAAATTCTGCTTAATTAATAATTTCTGAATTAGAATCATTTGTTGGGATGGGTAGCATTAGAAATCAAATGAATAAATTTCTTTAAATGTAGTAATTCTACATTGATCAAGCTGGAGCAGTTGGGTCCCCCAAGAATGTTAATGCTGTGCTATGTGATGTGCTATGTAAATAAGACAACAAACGGACAACTGTCCATCCAAAATAAGTAAAAGCTGCTCGTTTCCATAGCAGCTCTTTGCCATAAAAGCTTAATTTCTCCTGACAAAAAGGTCATCTTCCCTGAAAACATCTTTATGATCCCTGTGTGCATTGTGCTTTTAGTATAAAAGCATCTCTATGCTATCAATGCTCAACTGGCAGTTCTATGTCTCTCAAGGGGGTTTATTACCCTCCTTGGCATAAGAATAGCATTGAGAAGCCAAACCTAGTGCCAGTGTGACAAAGGCCAGCCCCAAGAGCCTGTGTTTGCTTTCTTTGGGATAATGCACATTTCTCAGAGCATAGCACCATAATTAAAAAAGAGTGTTCCTGACACACAACCATAATTTGGCTGTGTAATCTTAAACAAAGATATTTTCCCTGCCCTTCTGGGTGAATGTCTTACAACAAAAGGAGAAGCTACATGGATTATTATGGTGGTTGATCAGCCGTTCCTCCCTTAATTTTCTGTCATTGACCACAACATAAAATTAAATGCAAGAAGCCAAACCTCAAAGCCTCTGGGGGATCGAAATTCTTTGCTTTTTAAAAAGTTGTGTGACCACTGAAAAGGAAATCATTGAAGCTTTAAAAATAGGAGAGAATAAAATCTCTGTAGAACGTGTCTCTTTATGCATATGAAAATTTAAAAGTAATGTAGGTGGTTTCCAGTTATTGTTATTTAAAGTGTAGCCTTTATAATTCCATAGTTTGCCGGACAGTGGCTAAAGAGTCAGAGAATATACTGGTTTTGGGGATTGGGTATTCTCTTATGTTGGAAAGAGCTGGTGTGGATATTCAAGATGACTTTGGATGTCAGCACTTTGTAGATTGAAATGGAAGAAATATATATTTTTCTTGGCAGACTTCTTGACAGTTATTTTTGACAGACTTGAACACAGGGCCCTATCTAACAAAATGCAAATCAGTGGTGAAAAATATATGGTCCTTCAGCTAGGCAAGAAAAACCAAATGCTCAGATATAGAATGGTAGTAATGTAACTACTGCCCTGGCTTAACAGTAGTAACTGTGAGAGGGATCTAGGTATCCTAATGGACACCGAGTCAAGTATGAGCCAACAGTGTGTTGTAGCCACCAAAAAAGACAACTCAGTCTTAGGCTGCATCAACAGAGAGGTAGTATTCAGATCATGAAAAATGATAGTGCCACTTTATACTGCATTAGTGAGAGACCACATGCTAAAGTGTATGATGAACAGTTGAGGGAACTACGGTAGGTATTTCTAGTCTAATAAAGAGGAAGACTAGGGATAACATGATACTAGTCTTCCAGCATTTGGGGTTCTCACAGAGAAAAGGGGGTTGACCTATTCTCCAGAGCATCTGAGATAGGGCAAGAAGTAAGAGGTAGAAGAGAAATCCAATCAAGAATTAAGGAGAAATTTCCTGATAGTGCAAATAATTAATTGATGGAATGGCTTGCCTCCAGAAATTGTCACTGGAGGTTTTCAAGACGAGATTGGACAACTATTTCTCTGGAATGGCATTAAAGTTAACTCAGCCTCCCATCCTTCTGAGGTAAGTAAACTGAGGACCCAGATTGTTGGGGGCATTAAGTTGACTTTGTAAAACACTGCGTAGGGGGTGCTGACTGCCCTAATAAGCAGGTATATACAAAGAATGAAGGCTAATGTTTCAAGAGGTTGTAAGCTGCCCTGAGTCTCGGAGAAGGGTGGCATATAAATGGAATTTTTTTTAAAAAAATTCTCTTTCTTGAACAAGGATTTGGACTCAAAGACCTCCACGTCCCTTTGAACCCTATTATTCTATGTTATGTCTGCCCCGAGTCCCTTGGGAGAAGGGCGGTACAATAAATAAACAAACAAACAAACAAACAAACAAATAAATAAATGTCATTCTATGTTACGTTATATACAAGCTGCAAAGCAGCTATACATTTATTCTCTCCTATTCAATCTCCTGCTTTGAAATCACAGTTTAGTACAACCTTGATGTGAAATTAATGATGTTGAAGTATTAAGGAGACAGGATGGAAAAATGGATGTGCAAACAATATCAATCTACCGGTAGTGATATAGTTTTGAGCAGCCAGACTTTGGGGAACTGGTTCAGTGACCGCTTAAGTCTTAAATGTGCCATTTGATTAATGTGGTCTATTTCGTTACATTATTAGCACTGTAGTTTAAAAACAAATAACCAATTCTCACAACTTTTTGATGGTGGTCATCCACAACCTGCTCTTTTCCAATTAATGATGTTTCCAAGAAGATGTCTAGCAGATGTTTAATACTAAGGCTGCTAAAATCAGTGGGACCACTAGTTGAGAACAAAGAATTTGGAATTTTAGGTAACTCTTTCCTTCTATCTAGTGTTGATACTATTATTTTTCAGCCCATATATGATAGCGCTACCACCATAGCTTTGGCCACCCTGGCAATCTCTAGTTATAGTAGTACCTACTACTATAATTCCCAGCTGGCAGGAATAGCTGTGGCATGTTTTTGTCCCAATGTGTCTGGAAAAATCAGACTGGGAAAGACTGTTCTCAAGCTACCAAAAAGTGTGCTGAGAAGAAAACTACAGTCACTTTAAATCTCATCATTCTGATGTAATAATATGGATTTTGTTTGGATTTTTGCTTCCCCCCCCCCCCCAATTTGGTAAGCAAGAGATGTAGAGGGAATTACACACTGATAATGTGTGTGAGCTGTGAATTCTGGATAATTTTCACTCTTGCAGATTTAGCATTATTATTTAAGGTTTAGTTTACTTTAAAAAGACACCATACTTTTCATACTTTTGAAAATTAGAAAATTGCCATTGAATTTTGATGGTGTAATCTTTGAATAAGCTGCCTGAGAGAGCCAAGGGAAATCATCAAGACTATAAAAAAATGAAAGAATATTTTGGAGATGTGATGGAGCACCCAGAAAAGTATCTCATACTTCACTTAGTCCTCCAAGGAAAGGTTGAAGGCAAATGAGGTCCAGGCAGAAGAAGAACATCATGGCTTCAAAGTCTAAGGGACTAGTTTGGACAAAACTTAACAGCACTTTTTTGTGTGGCTGTTGATAAAAATAGGATTGCCAACATGATCATCAATGTCCAATGATCACAACAAGAAGAAGATGGCACAACAACAAAAAGAATCTTTGGAGCCTCTGCTGGAAGCCCTATGGAGGCCTGCACACAATCCAGAGATGATGGATCATCAGTTAATCATTAATTTAAAGTATTTACAATCCATCTCTCTTCCACAGAGTTCTAGGATTTTTAGTGCAATATATTAAATCACATATGGTTAATTTAGTCATCGCTTAAATCATGATTTGAACTAATATGTTCAAATATGAACTGATATGTTCAAATATGAACATGATTTGAACTGATATGTTCAAATATGGTTTAATCATTAATTTTTACATAACTTCGTTAAATGATAAACAATAATGTAATGGTCTTAAAGTTATGCATGAAGAAGTGACAGATATTAACTCAGGTGATGCTTTCTTTGTTTCTTGAGACCAAAGGTGAAATGGGCTTTAGAAAACATGGTATCCTGTGGCCATGTTATAGTTTGTTACTATAAGTTTTAAGATGCTGCACAAAGACACAGACACAACTGTGGCTTGAATAGTTGTGCCACAGGAACTCAATGCACTTCTCCATCAGAAATTTCTTAGCTGATTCTTCTAACCAAGATTTATCATGCTGCCCAAGTCATCCAGTATCACTCTTAATTATGCGAACTCCAAGACTTTTAGTTTAGGAACCTGTTTCCAGTCGATCAGAGGAATTAATGCACATTAACGTGCCAATCCAGCAGTAATTTCTTTATCAGTAACATCATGGTACTTCTTTCACAGTATAAAGTATAAATGCTTTCAACCCGGTTTGAAAAAGTATATCTCAAATTGATGTAATTCCAATATGTATGACAATAAGTTTCTTTTTCCCAGAATACTTTAATATAATAATAAACACACAAAACATGGAAAAAGAAACCTTTTAAAAAACAAGATTGCTGTTTTTTCCAACAATTCAGAAAAATCTCTTGCAACTTGATGTTTTGATGATTTTTATTCTGGCCCTATCCAATTTTGAATTGTGTTTCCCCCCAAAATGGCAACCAGAAAGCTAATGCGATCTTATCTTGAAAAGATTTGCACATCCTTGGTGTGTAAGATTGAACCCTCAGGCTGCAACCTAAACACATACTTAGTAGAGAGTCAATCCTATTTAGCATAGAGGGACTTAATTCCAAGTAAACATACTTTGGGCTAAACTATGGAAATCTTTAGAAAGACGTTGCCGGCAGAATTCAGGCGAATAGGGCTAGTGCACGTCAACACTTACTCTGCATTTGTTTGCATGACAGAAATGTGTATGGCACCAACTCTATTCAGACCATCTTGGTGTTCCTCAGAAGCTTATTTCTGCCTGTTCATGAAATACTTGATGATCGTCTGCCACACATTTGACTGAAGCCTGACTTGACAATGTCAACTGGCCTTCTGTTTCACTTGACTGAAGTAATCAGATAAACTCAGCGTGAAGGAATAAAACGGAGCCAGGAGCAAGCCTGACAGTTAAATGGAAGCTAAGCCTCTGTTTTCTAGGCAAGCGTCATCCGAGCCTTATTGGGGAGATTTTGATTTGGTGGCAAGCAGCTCCGAACAGCTGCGCTCAGCAACACAATCGCACTCTTGAAGGGCAGAACAGAACTGTGTCCCCTAATCGTATTTTCTTAGATATGGACAATAACATGGAGAATTCTGCCCAACCAGCCAAAGAATACTCTTAAGCATTGCCCTGTAAAACACATAAGCAGATCCAAACATTATTCTTATTCTCTGTTTCTCAATATCTTTCACAAGCAAAAACTGATCGGTGGTGTTTTTAACTGCCTCCCAGATTGGCAGGAACTGTCTGAAAAAGAATATGTCTGAAATTCCATTTTGCACTGATAATTAATCCAATGTGGCTTTTGTTTTCCTTTCTGCTTTTGTATTTTTAAAAAAAAAACACAAGTCATCCAATTTGGATATTATCTCACAGACTGGACTGAAACAGTGGCTGAAGAGAAAGATTTCAAGATTTGCCATATTACTCCAGGTGACTTTGGACATTTAAATTACTTTTCAACCCATTACAATTTTTATATTGTAAGTACCCAGAGTCGTTGGATATGAGAAGGACGGCAAATAAATTTCATAATAAATAAATTAAATACATTTCAAAATAAATCACTCTTGTCCACTCATCATATTTGCTCAAGACGTGGCTCTTTGAGCAGGCAGGCCTGGACTGAGGGGTGGGATTTTAATTGTTTTTAATTGTTTGTGAGGGCGTTTCGAGTTTAATTTATTTTTAACATTTGTATTGTATGTTTTAATGCCCTGTACACTGCCCTGAGTCCCTTGGGAGAAGGGTGGTATATAAATCTAATAAAATAAATAAATAAATAAATATTTGCATGCATTCATGCAATTTTTAAAATGACCCAGAAATATTGTAAGAGCATTTGTAGAGTAATTTGTGAATATTGTAACCACTCTAAATAATATAACCCTGAAAGTTATATTGAGACTACCTCCATGGTATAGACATGAAAGCTGATGATGAAATGAAGACTTATTTCATGAGTTTTCTTTCCAAACATGTGTAAGGAGGTAATAAGAGGAGCTTTGTTTGGAGGTGATGGTGATAGGCATTCATTGTCTGAACTATTGGTTGAAACAATCCCCAGAATCAAGGTAGTGGGATTTATTAGGTAACAGCCAGTGCAAGCATGGCAGATAAAAAGATATACAAAGATATAACTTGTCAAAGAAGCTCTGATGAGGGAAAATGCTTTTTCAAACATTGCTCCTCCCTCCCTCCCTTCTTACTTGTATGCTATTCATTACTGAAGGTACTAAAATTATGACAATGTCAGCATAAAATAGATGCATATTACAATAAAAATTTAAAAATGCACGTCACGTGGTCATGAAATCACTTTCCATTCACAACACACATTTCCCATGCAAGATGGAGCCAGGAGCTCTTTACCATTTTCCTGAAGCCCAAGAAGTATGAAGCTAAAACCAGGAGCATTTCACAGAGCAGAAGTGGCTTTTGGTTTCGGTTTATTAGCAGAACGTGTGAACAAAATCAATGTAGTTTGTAATTCTGGGGTATACATAGGATCTATAAGCATCCTTGGAAATAGATTGTGAATGAGACTATTGTTTAGCAGCCTGTAACTACCCATTTTTCTTCACTAAAACAAACAAAGATGGAGTCTGGCAGATGCTAAGTATCAGGTTGGCAATCCAGATCTTTGGCTGATGCCTTTGTTAGTATCTCCTCCATCTATGGGAAATTGCTTGCTGAAGCTTCATTAGAAGGAATGACAACTGTTCAAACTGAATGATGCTACACTGTATAAATGCATTTGTGGGTATTAATATTTAAATTCATAACAAATGGTTATGGTTACACAAAAATTATCTTCCAGGAAGAAGAACAGAAAAAGAAAGCACATAATGTGGTCATTCATATATTTGTATTAACGAATATGTGAGGTTTTACTTATTTCCCAACCATTTTAATTACCAAGAATACTTGTGGGTCATATTTTTTTTAGCGTCTTAATTATTGTTGCATGTATTCTGTGCCAGAAACTTCAGATGAAAGGAGAATCGCAGCAACTAATTGAGCATTATTCTTAGGTCTTGGAATCCCAGTCGTTATATTTTGCTTTTCTTCTTTCTGTCTTTTGCTTCCTCCCTCCTATTATTATTATTTTTTTAAAAAAAGAGAGGCAAGACAGCATGAACTACTGCCGATGGAATATTTACCTTCATGAGCTTTCTCTAAAAGTTAATTACTGCTTGGAGCAAGTTGATTTGGCTGTCTTGAGCTGCCTTTTATTAGTAGAGTCTTTCATTAATTTCCCTCGCTGGATTTGCTGTTAATAGCTGCTTGGTCTCAGGCAGCACAAAGCAGCATCTGTGCCATTGATGGGGGTAGAAGGGGTGACGCCGTTTACAAATCAGCTCTGATTAACATGATGCTGCAGTGTAAGGGGAGCAGCTTCTCTCCGCTACCACCAGCTTCAGGAACATCAGTTGGTGCTACTCTAGCTCCAACAGGATCAACTAGTGTCATTTAGTAAAAGAGGGGACAAAGCAAGTTCTCATGTGGCAGCAGAGGGCAACTGGTGTAACTAAATGAAAATGCCAATTGATGCACTGGACAAGAAAATGATTAAACATACAATGAAGTAAACAGAATGCAAAGACAGCTGCTGCCACTGAGGGCTGTTAGAGAAATGTATCTGACCTTAAAAACATCATTTGAAAATTAAGAACATTACTTTGCACCCCTGACTATTCAATTTAACGTTGCAGCTCGTAAAGGCAACTAGTCAGATGCCCAGATATCTGGAGCCAGACTATGGTAGTAGTTAGTCCTGTTGTAAGCCCAGTTTTCATATTGTGGGCTTTATATATCACATCAAGCCTCAGTTTCAATTAGCCATTTTTATTCAATAAGTGGCTTGAATAACTCATAAAAGTTAATGTTCCAGTTTATAAACTAGCTGGATGAATATTCTGAGATGAGTCAGTCTAAATTAATCACATGTGTTAACTGTAAGCATAGTAAGTTAATTTAGTATGACTGTCCCGTATTTAACTCTGCTGTACAGACTTTTGAAACAAATCATTTTATAATTGAAACAATTCACACATCATACTAAGCCATGGCTTGTTGAGTAAGCAACTGTGGCTGATTCCTACATCATAACTTATAACTTAATTTTATTTATAGGCCACCCCATTCCTGAAGGACTCTGGGTGGCTAACAACATATTAAAAACACATACAAATACAATAGAAACCATGGCCTAAAAACCATTAAAATAATCCAAAAACCATCTGCAGTGCTGTCTAACCCAGCCCAGCCTGTTGGAAGAGCCATGTCTTTAATGCTTGGAGGAAGGTCAGCAGATTGGGAATGATACAAATTCCCGGAGGTAGTTCATTCCAGAGGGCCAGGGCTGCCACAGAAAAGACCCTCCTCCACAGAGCCACCGGCCAGAATTGTTTGCCGACGGAACTCTGTGGGCCCTAACTGGGCACTGGGAGGCAAACGGTGGTAGGAGGCAGTCTTGAAGATAGTCCGGTCCTAAGCTATGTAGGACTTGAAAGGTCAAAACCAGCACCTTGAATTGCACCCGGAAGCAAACTGGAAGCCAGTGCAGCTCACACAAAAGTGGTGTTATATGGGTGTACTGAGGTACACCCATTTTGCAAAGTGATAAAAAACCCCACAGTTTTCAGCTAACTAGAAAGTACTCATTGGATGATCTTCTAGCAAGGAATGATCAAACTGACTATTAAGCCTCATCTGTTAGGAGTGTTTGCCTTTTTGCTCAATAAGAAGCCAATTGTGATGATTCTACATTCTACAACTTAGAGCAGCGGTCCCCAATCTTTCTGTTGTGTGTGTGGGGGGGGACAGGGGATGGTTCTGTGCAGCTGGCAGGCGCACACATATGCGTGCAACTCCATTTGTGCAAGTGGCGGGTACTTGCGTGCAAAGCTCCATTTGCACAAATGGAGTTTTGCACACTCACCTGCCACTTGCATGGCCCGGTTCCCAATGGTCCATGTCCAGTACTGGCCTGGGGGCTGGGGACCCCTCACTTAGAGATCACACATAAAGATCACTATACCACTTACGCAGTAGGCAAATTTATTGCTGAAGTGATAAACATAAGGCAAAAACCCACATCAAATACCACTTGACAATCATTTTTCTTTTCTCTTTGGTTTTATCTGGTTATATCTGTTGCTGATCTCTTGCTGTAAAAAAGTATTGAAAGCCTTGGTAGCTCACCGAGTTGAGAGCTGCTCTCAGCTGCCGGCTGCTTGCAATTAGTGTGAGTTCTAATCTCACCAGGCTCAAGGTTGACTCAGTCTTCCATCCTTCCGAGGTAGGTAAACTGAGGACCCAGATTG
>JANHFR010005058.1:24620-43678 GCA_032468015.1 Mimophis mahfalensis | reverse complement strand
GGTCGCGATGGGTCGGACACGACTTCGCAACTAACAACAACAACAACAATCTTTGAATCAGGGTTGATTCCTAACAGTAATCCCTTCAACTGAATGGGCATGACACCATAATAACTTTAGTAGAAAAATGTCTTCAGACTTATTTTCACAAATGGGGACAAATGGCATCTAAATTATTTATGGAATCTACTTATGAGAAATTACTTATAGCTTAAGTGAAATGGATATTAATCACTTGCATCTTCCAATCAATCAGTTAAAACTTTTGGCTGCTTTTGAGATATATTAATTCCATTCCATTCTCCCTTCTGCCTGCCAACCTTATTCTTCTTCATCTCATCTTTGTCCCATGTAATAGTTTAGGATTCTATGGCCACTGAAATTAGAACTCTAAATAGTCACATGATGAAGAAACTATGCCTGTTCAGAACAAAGCTCACCTTTTACTAACCCATTCACCTAATAAAATGTTGGATTGCACCACATGATGACTGCATGTTTACAAACCTTGTAAATCAACCACCACATCTGTGCCTTGGGAAAATTCGTAGCAGAAATGACCATATGCAAGTCCATATTCTGTGGCTTTGTACTCCAATTTTACTACATTGGTGTTGTTGGATAACTTCACAAATTCCCCTAGAATGTAGGGTTCCACGGTTATGCATCCTTGGATAGATCTGCCTTCTAGTATCTGACAAAGAAATAAGAGAGCTACAGTATGAATAGTATTTCCACATAGATACTGCCCACTATTTTCATGAGGACATTTCTCCCTTGTATTCTGTTGAATTCGTTATAGCTTTTTGTTTTCTCTTACCAAGAGTACCACTGAGGGAATGTAAAAGATTTGTGTAGGGATGTTTTGCTCATACAGTCTTTTGTTGAATTCTGTCACGTAGTACTGGGCTGTCATTTGCCGTTCCACATCATTGAAATGGTATATAATCTCTTTTTCTTCTTTGTATTCTTTGCCAACATACCTAGATAATGTAACACAGCACAAATAATATTCTCCATTTACTGGGACTAATTTAACATATACCACAGTAACATCTGATGTATATTTAGGAAATATGTTCATTGCTCTTTTCCAGTAGCAGCTCAGGTGACACATGCCATATATATATATATATAATATAAACACATTAAATATGATCTAGGCAGAATGACCCTATGAATAACCTGGAAGATTTTCTGTAGCTGAGGAATCACTACCTTTTAAGTCAGTCTGGGTTCATAGTAAAAAAAAAAAAGGGAGCCATGGTTCTGAACCTCCCTCTGTTTTCCTTTATTTTCGCTTCCACCTTTTAATTATTATCATTTTTTTCCAAAAGAAGGAAAAATGCTGTATGACTGACGTAAGTTTTCCTCATGTTTGGAAAGTGTCTAAGAAGATAAGGATATAACCATATGCAATTGATGGGCTATTGGAATACTCTAGTAGTGGGAAGAGGGCAAAGGTTCCAACTTCATGAAAAACATCAATAATATTGAAGGAAGACTTCTCCAGGAATAACTCTGGTTTTCCTGTGGAGGAGGAGATTCATGATAAAATGAATTGCTGGAAGTTCCCCACCCTCAGGCTTCAGGTTGACCCAGGATAACTGCTATCTTGATGTTACCCTTTCCCTATTTCAACTTCAGAAGCAACCATGTCTGGCAACCGGAACCTCTACACTCATCCTTTGACAATGTGGATGCTCAGCAGAGGTGGTATTCAGCCAGTTCCGACAGGTTCCGGAGAACCGGTAGCGATAATTCGGAGGACCGGCAAATACCACCTCTGATTGGCTGATACCAGCAAATACCACCTCTGATTGGCCAACAGCATAGCCATGCCCGCTAAGCGACGCCCACAGAACCGGTAGTAAAAAAATTAGAATCCCACCACTGGTGCTCAGTACATGTGAGTGCTCCAAGTCAGCAATGCTTTTACTGCTGGAGAATTCTGGGAATTAAAAGCAAAGTCTATAATCTGAGGTACTCAGATTGGGAAAGGTTATCTCAGGAAACAGATGTGGGAAACAAGTAGTGGCAGACTACTTGAGTTTGTGTTGCATTCGCCACTTATCTTAGGCTGCTAAAACAACATGTAGCTTCAGCAATGGTGGAACACTTTACTCCTCAAAGGCTGAAGTACATTCTGTACATTCTGCTACTAGAAGCCTTCGTATGTAGTCAAATGCAACATAACATGGAACTTATGTGAACTTTTCCAGATCGTGTGTTAGCTTGAGTCATACCTTCCCAGGGTTTCTTCTTGGTGCAGAAAGTGAATCCAAAAAGCATTTCTCTGCTTGCCTTTCTTTGCCACACTCAAGTTATCTCCAATATATGCAGTTGTCTCCTGAGCTGTCCACAGCCCAGATATCTTAGAGTATTTCAAAAGAAGAGCATCTAGAGAGAAAAAAAATGGGTGAAGTGACAGAGCTACTGTAGGTCTCATGTAAAAACTACAGCACAGTGTTATCAGTTTCATATGTGCACAAAAAAGCAAAACAAGATTAATTGCCTTGGACTGAGAAGGTATTTCTCAATAATACCTTGTTGATGACTAACGATGTAAAAACAACTACGTTCATACCCCCAAAGGAAGTATATTGTATTGTATACGATAACCACAAAAACACTAAAATCAAAACAAATGATTCTGCAGCAGATATAGAACTTTAATTGAAATATGTGGATATCAGTATTTAGATTCTGACTCTTATTAAATCTTTAACATTTTCTTTACATCTTACATTTTAAGAATATAAATATGATACAAAATCCATAGAAAAACAATTGTATCAAACATAATAGCACGATCTGAATTCAGATGTCTTGGTCTTTTCTTAACTTCTGCAGCCTCATTTCTTTTCCTTTATTTTTGAATAAAAAATGAATTTTATTCAATTTTACATCAACACTTAGATGAAATTCGCATTGGCAGGGTATGGAGCTTGTGTTTTTAATTAGCTCCAACAGAGCCATAGAGTGAGTTTTATGCCCTTCATCGTACTACCCTCTTTCCAGCAATGAACTACACAATTCCATACAATTTTCTGACATCAGCGGTCATACAACTTCTGTATGTGTGGTCAGCTGCAGCTTTGAGGAAGGGGACCCAGCAAAAAGAACGGGGAAGCCCTTGGAACTAATGGCATTCTATGTGGTAGCATGGAGAGAATAGCATTCATTTCCTCCCAAAATGATTATATGATTGGTTTTACATAATATGCAGGCTACTACAACATTTGCTCCGCCACAGACAATTGTAGTACAGCAGGGGTGTCAAACGATTTAATTGAGGGCTGTATCAGGATTGTGCTTGACCTTGGGGCCTGGGGTAGGAGTGGCCAGTGTGGGTGTGGCCAACCTGATGTCACTTATGTTGGGCGTGCCTGTGGTGGCCTGAGCACTCTGCCAGCGAAAATGGCTTCCTGATCTCCGTTTTTGGCCATTACGGTCTACTGCAGCCCCCTGTCAGTGAAAACAGGGCTCTGTTTTCACTGGCAGATGGCTGCAGGAGACCATTGCAACTGAAAATGGGGCACTCCTGAGCTCTATTTTCACTGGCAGAGCCCCGCAGGCTGATCCTTCGCTGTTTCCATGGGCTAGATCAAGGGTCTGCAAACTTAAACACTCAAAGAGCCATTTGTACCAGTTTCCCACAGAAAAGAAACACTGGGAGCCAATAATTTACCTTTACCTTATGACTGGGTGGGTGTGGCCAACTCACATCACTTTGTTCCACCCAGTTGCCTCCTGTTCTGGAATATGGAGTGAGTCTCCATCCCACACCATCACCTTACCTTCTCAGGCCAGGTGAGGAGTGACGGGGAGGGCAAGGGAGGGCAGGGGCCAGTCAGTGGTGGGATCAGCTGACAGGGAGTCGCAGCAGAGGGCCGAAAGAGCTGCATATGGCTCCAGAGCCACAGTTTGCAGACCCCTGGGCTAGATCCAAGCACCCCACGGATCTGGCCCCTGGGCCTTGAATTTGGCACCCCTGTGGTACAGGATAAATCCTGGATTTTGATATCCATACATTAAGATCGAAATTGGGCAAAGAAAAGAAATACAAATTCAGAATGAGGCTAGGCAATATTAACTGATATTTATGCCTCAACATTTGGTGGTAAATATGTTTTTTTAAAAAATAAGCATAGTGCTATCTGCTGCCCATAGCAGCAAGTCTACTGAACTTCTGACCCCAAACAGGGTGGATGTGCCAGTAACCCTACCATGAGTCAAATGGTCCATATTTATAAACCAGTATGAAAGTGCCAGGATGCAATCGAGTTCTGTCTCTGAAAATAGCATAGATTTACTGGGATCAAAATTCCTGGAACAAAGATCATAGTTTAGAAAATGTGACTTACAGTGTGTTCTGTGCAGGAGGTTTGGTTTAAAGAATCCTGTATTCTTCATTCTCTCAACTAGCCAAGCATGTTCAACACCTGAAAATAGCTTGTTATAATCATCATTACTCAGAATACGAGCTTGTTGCATTTGTTCTTTGACCATGCTAATGAAGGAAAAAGAACTTTCACTCGAATTCCTTAAGGGAGGACTTCCCAGTTCAGAAAAACTACTGGAAAAACTGGGTCCTATGTACCATGATTTCAGAGAGCTTGAGCTGTGGGAGCTGTTTAAAATGCCTCTCACATTTTCACCTTCATCTTCTTCAGTTGTCGCACAATCACTAGAATGATTTGAAACTTGCTTGTTGCGCCATCCTACTGAACAACTTGGGGCCTCAGTCCTGTAATTTTGTGGATCTTTTATTATACCTTCATTGGTACAATGGTCTGTTAATTGTCTTCTATCATCAGAAACCAGTTCCCAGTCATCTTCTGCTTGTGCTTTAACTTCAGATATTTTAGAGGAGCATCCTGTTAACCTCATGTTGGCAGATTGGTTAATCCAATTTTGTACAAAATGGTCACATTCATCTTTTAATACACTGTTTCTTATAGAAGCAGGTACACTCTTTTCACTGGGTAGGTCTGGATTCATTAGTGAATCTTCTGTTCCATCTTCTGTTTCTCCTTCTAAGTCAACCATTTGCCAATGATTTCTACTTATTGGGCCTGAATCTCGTGTATGGTTTGCACTGTCTTTGATGCTTCCTTTCCCAATACTAGAAATAGCAACATTGCTGCTGTCCTTGGTTCTGGAAACATTCCCTGAGGAAATTATTACAAAAGGCTCTTTTTCAGATGTAAAGCTCATTATTTTATCTTGCTTGGAATTGCTGCTACTAGCTCCTCTGGGTGACTGTTTTGAAGCATCCACCCCTGCCTCCATATGTTTCTTTCTTAAATTTGGGCCCAATTCTTTTGGGGCATTAGTGAAAGGGATGCTTTTCGGAAAGGGATGCTTTAAAGAACCTGTGTCCTTTTGAGAGTGTTGAAGTGTGATTTTGCGTATTTTATTAGTTAACAAACAAAGATCACTTTCTTGAATTTTCTTTTCAATATCTTCAGGCAACCCTGTAGTGTTCTTTGTCTTCTGGTCCTTATTTTGGGGTAGATCATTTTTATTATTAACAATTTCTTCCCAACTAGTATTGGAGCTTGATCTGGACAATTGGCTCCAAGTTCTCAGTTCACTAAAGACATTATTCCCACTTTGGGAATCAACTGAAATCTCACCAGCTTTGTTCTGATTATCAGAAGTTTCAGTTTCTGTCTGTTCATCAAGAGAAACCCCCCTTGGAACAATGTTAGCAATTTTCTTTCCTGTTTGGTCTTGAAGGCCATCATGTCTTTTCCTTGCTTTCTGTGAAACTGGGATTGCTACACTGTGATTTTCATAATGAGAATTGGCTTCAGTAGCACATACGGTATCCGCATTTCTGGTTTCAGTCTTCAAAGTTGTTATACAGGCTCTTGCTTTCCCTTTTCCTGCTCTACTTTTATGATTTCTGCAAGTACTTTCAAAGACATCACAGACTGATTCATGATGCTGAAAATACATCCTGAGAACCTCCTCAAAGCTCAAATCACAATTCAGAACCTCTTTTTTGACATCTGTTTTGTAGCAATCAGGAACGTAGGATCTGGCATCTGAATTAGGAAAATTTTGCACTTTTAATTGTTCTTTAACTGACATGACCAGGGACATAATGTCCTTAGCAAGCAGTTCTTTTTCCTGGTCTTCATTTTGAACTGAATAACTGTAAGCATAAAGCTTCTCCAAAGCCTCCTGGCACAACTGATTCACCTGATTAAGGCTCTTGCTTTCCCCATACAGCCGCTGCTGTACTTTGGCAAGGGAGAAAGCTGCTTTGATAAAACTGTGGAGCTCCTGTTTGCTGGTGACTGGTTCTTTGTCTTTCTTGCTCAGTAAACCAATTTCAAAGGACTCCTTTGCCTGTGATAAATAAAATTCTTGCTTTTCTGGAGGACATGCACTTGAACAGCTGTAAGTTAGCAAACACATTCCCCGGATATTCTGAAAAATAAGTACAGTGGGATTGAATACAATTTGTCAAATTCATGTGTCAATATATATGTTTCAAAATCCCTTCAAAATCTATTCCAGTGTGTAATTGGAATTGTTTTCATTAATTTTCAGTGGATTATAGTTTCTGCCTTTAGTGAAATATTATCATTACTGTAGTTTTATTTTAACATAAATTTATTTAGTATAACATTTTAAATCACTGCTCATCTTTGTAGAAAAGGGTGGAGCTTAGAGGAATACAGTAAAAACACCTTCAAAAACATTAAAAGAACATATTCAAACAAGAATGGGTATAATTACAACAGAAACAGATAAAACATACAAATGAAAGATACAAAACATCCAAATTAACTCAATCAATGTTGCAAGCTGCCCAGAGTCACTTAGGTATGATTGGTGGTATAAACGTGTAATGAAGGAATAAATAAATAAATAAATTACACATGGGAATTATAGCCTTGAAATGTGAAAGAAACCACGTTTTCTATTCCAGCATCAAGTAAAGCAAGATTATCGTAATAATGTCTTGTTAATCTCAATGTATTGATAACTAAACATGGATTCTAATAGAAGCTACATTTATAAACTATACTTATCCTATGGTAAATCCCAGTGAAATAAATGGAACATGCTTTTATCTATGTTTCTGAACTGCAATATTAATTCAGGCAATAGCAAATAATTATTTAGCATAACTCATGACTGTTCATGAGCTTGTTCCGCTTTATATTTCATTCATTTCATCTGCACTAGAAATTCATATTATAACTTGAATCCCAAGTATTAGCTAGGCAGGAGTATATTATATCAGTAGTTGACAAAAACTGCTGTTAAGAATTTTCAGAGTGGAAGCAAATAGGAATGCTGACCATGGTACTTACAACTGCAGTGAGCACAAACAATGGTGTGAACTGACTCAAGACTGCAGCCAACTTGCAAGCTTCGGCAGCTGAAAGTAAACGATGATCAAATTCTTTAAGAAGGTTCTAATAAAATAACAAAAAGAAAATGAACATTGAAAGATACTTGTTTTGACAGTTTTAAATGCATATTTTATATAACATAGACTTATTTATTTATTTATTTAATCAAATTTATATGCCGCCCTACTCCCTAAGGACTCAGGGCGGCTTACAACATATTAAAAAACAATAAATACAAATATTAAAATAAATTATATCAAATTCCATTAAACTAAGAATTTAAAACACCAATTAAAATTTAAAAATGATGTCCCATCAGGTCAGACCAGCTTGCTCAAAAAGCCAGGTCTTCAAGGCGCGACAGAAGGATCTTAAGTCCGGGATGGTCCTGATGTCCGGGGGCAGCTCGTTGTATCTCTTGATTAAGAGACAGTGTATGAATTACAAATTATGTTGTATACATAAGAATTAGGTTTGAATTACAAATTATGTTGTATACATAAGAAGCTACAAATTGCTAAATATGCCAAAAGCAGTTATATGATAGCAATAAAACATGTGGAATGATAAATGGTTCTTACAGAATAGAATTCTTACAGAATGGTTCAACACTGAACCATTGTGTAATAATGCAATATGTGTAATACATATCACACATATGTATTACATATATATGTGTGTAATATCATCTTATTTGCTTAATGTATTTCTGGTCAAATAAATAAGGAATGCTGATAGTATGTTGGATGGAATGAGAGAGACATTAATGTATCTGTATTTCAGTAAACAAATAATGACATGTAGGTTCCTGACAGTCCAAATAATTTGTAGTGAATGTAATGTAAGTGTGTCTGATGCAATTAGAAATATAATTTGAAAATTAATTTATTAATGGTACTTGCATTTGAATTAGAAAATGGAGGGATCAACTGCAAAGTATACACGACTTGTAATACATAACATTTAAAATAAATGAAAAAAATGAATGGATTTTGAGTGATGAAACTGTAGAAAGGGAATGGGATACTCTTTGGCTGGTTGTAAGGAAAGAATGTTGGTTGAAATACATGAAAAATAGCTATAGTAACAGCATGCAGAAGGGAGAGTTGGGTACATGCAGATAAACATAAAAGGAAGTTGGACACAGGGGCAATGGGAAACTTAAGAAGGGTGTATGATAAAACAAGCAATATAGCACATGGTCATGAATGAATGAGTAATGCACAAATGTGGCTTGAATACAAACATCAATAAATGATGTTAAAATAAAGATGGGCCAAACAATGAAAATGATGAACTTCAAACTTGAAACTAATACTAGTATATGAAACAAAGGTGAATGGGTTGAGCAGAAGGTTGGATGGAGTTAATGGAAGCCTTGACAAAAAAAGGTGAGAACAAAAGGCTAAATATGTGAACTTTATGGATGTGGCAGAATCAAGAATGGTTAGCAAGGAAAGACAACTATAAAGTGATATGATGAATGACGTTCATATAAATTTGTTTTAGCTAAGTTTACTTTTCTTTTTTCTTGTTTAATTCCTTTGGTTTATATTGTTTATTCCTTTTCTGTACCCTGCATAATGCTTGCTCCCAAAAATATATATGTATGAAAATTAGTTAAATCGGGTTATTTCTTCTGTAAAAATAGTTACCAGGCCAAGCTGAGAATTGTTTTTAAATCTGATGTAATCATCTTCACTCATGGATATAAAGATGTCTGCCAAAATACCCAGCGAGGTAGCTATTCCCTAAAAAAGAACACATAATGTATGAATATATATATATATATTTGGGGTTTGTTTCTATTTTAGGCTATTTCAAAATGTCAAAAGAAAGAAAAAAAATGATGTCTAAGGCTCTTTAGCTACATATTTCTAGTGGGACAAAGAAAATCAGCACTTTTTCACCACAGGAAATATTAAAATATATGTTTCTGAAGAAAATTTACTTTTTTGTTGCAACAGATTTGCAACAATCTATATTCTTCCAGTGAGCAAATCTGATCATGAAGATTACAATAAAACTGGACAATATGAAGTATAGTAGTTGAACAAGATGAACTCTGTAGACCCCAGTAAACAATAGAGAACAGTGATATTAGGTATTTAAAGGTTTTATGCCTGCTGAACCAGCTAAAGATTAATTAGATATATCAATATTTTTTCCAGATTAGTAGAGAGCTGAAGAATACTAATAAACTAACTTATATTGCAGATGCAAACATTAAGGAAATATATTTAAATTTCACAATTAATTCCCCATCCAAATCACCTGCCATTCTTCAATTATTCCAAATCAGTAATTTCTCTTCAATTAATTTACCTCTAATTAATTTTCCACACTGATCCTGTTCAAAATCAAATTTGCCTTCAATTAATCACCCCCTTTCATCTTAAATTAAATTGCTTTAAGATATAAATGGTAGAGACATATTTTTTTGGTGGTCGTGGCATGCCTATGTGCATGAATCCATGAGAGAAAGGACAAAGTGTCCACATTCTTCTAGGAACTCTATTTCTTTCTTAGATATATGCATCTATATAAACCAGTGTCTCAACACTTCAATAGCTATTTCACTTTTTAAGATCAGAAAAGAGAGACAAAACGGTCCCTTAGATGTCAATAGCTCAAGTACCAAGGGATTCAGAGAACATGGAATTTTGCCTCTTCAAAACAAACATTTTTTATGAAGTAGTCTTTTTCTTCATAGTCATTTGAATGTATATAATCAGTGTTCAATATGTCCATTTTTAATATGAGCTTTTAAATAAGCACACAAAGTGCTCAAACATAGGGCATGACTGGGTAAGAAATATTCAAGGTATCAAAAAATACATTTATTACCTTCTTATCTGGCTGGGGAAGAGTAAAATAACCCAAAATTGAGGCCCAAATCAGCTCTGCTGCTTCATACCACATCCCTAAAATACAACACACATAAACATTTTTAAAGCGTTCGTTTTATTTTTCAAAAACAGTTTTACTAGTGATGAATATTGAAGCCACTTCCAAATTCTGATGACAGGGGCTGAACATTTCATGATAGGAATAAATACTCTCAATGACTATTTATTCATAATTTATTTGCTACCATTTTAACAAAGCCTATTTTATATAAATATCTACATCTATTTTTCTCTATATATTAAAAGACAGCAATTACATATCAACATATGACTGTGCATTAGAAATTAGCCCAAAACTTCATGTTAAGAAATACTTTTTAATATGAAAAGCCTTTATGCATACTGGAAGATTATTTGTTTGTGAATGAATATCCATATTAGTGCCTTTAACTTAGTCCTGAGGCCTGGCCAAGACATAGTATCCATGAAGTTTTATTGGCAACTATAGACAGTTTGCAACTGCCTAGTTCCTATACCTAATAGGGAATAACTGGCCCAAAGTCATCCAGTTGACCTTGGTGCCTAAGGCAAGAGTAGAAATCTAGTCTCCCAGCTAGTCTTTAATCACTACACTAACAGGGTCTGAGGATATCATTGATATTTTGTTATTAATCTTATTATGTGCAACTTCTTATCTCCTTAACTATTTATTTTTATAAACTGGGTTTTTCAACAAGCTCATCCACATGAAACGGTTACTATGCAATCTATTCCAAAGTTGTAGTTTTGGAACAGCCTAGAGATTCATGAATTTATTACCCAGTTTCTGTAGAATCTGTCCTCTGATCTGTATACAGACAGATTGAACAAGAATACGATCACTTTCTTTACAGTACTTCCATACTCCTAAAAAGCAAAAGGAAAACATTAGTAAAATATAATTCAGAGCATTAAAGATGAGGAATAATAATAGCAAGACTAGAATTTAGCACTTGGTTGAAATTAACAGTCCTTGTTTTATAGCTAGTTGTTTTATAACTTAAGCTTACATGATTTTATATTTTATTTAATGACTTACATTTATCATTCAATATAATTACAATATTTGCTTCTATTATATTTTTCTATAAAGACTCGTTAATTAACACACATACAAACATACACACACACATTACAGTTCTTCAGTGAGCCAAACTACAGCAATTTTAAAAAAAATGAGGATACTGTATATTAAAATTGGTTCCCAATAGATGTAACATGCAAGGTTAAACATAAAAAACTGAATAAGACCAAAACGAAGTTTTTCTCCCAATGAATTAATTTATAACTTAAGGAAAAGCACCCAAAATTATTTGCATATCCCACTATAGGCTATATCTAGCAATAACTGGAATTTATCAATTAAAATGGAAAGAAGTATAAAAACCATAATTTATTTACCTGTTGCCCCATTGTCAATAATAAGACTGCTAAGAATATATTCAGCCTTCAATAATTTACCTAGAAATATTAAATATTTTTGTTACAACCAACATGATAGGGCAATGTCACTTCATGAGTAAGGTTCCTAGTGAAATGATCACCAAGGTGAATACAGGCAGCTGCGTTAGTTCACATACAATTACACACATGCATCAGCTTTGTGATAATAATTTTTCACCACATTTGACATAATTATAGGCTTTATTTTAAATAACTATAGCGTCCCTTTAATGAAAAATTGCATATGGGGATCTACTTGTTAACTTGGGCTATATTGTCTTGTAATCATAGTGTAATGATTGGAACCACCTTAAATTAAGCCATTACTTAAATTAGGCTGTGACTAAGCCTTGGTTAGAGACTGGTGATATGATGCTCTCAGCCTCACCCTAAAACTGCCATTTATTTGGGAGTGACCCTTATTGAAGACAGCATATTAACCAATGAGACAACACACAACCTTGAAATGCTTAGGTGTGTGTGTGTGTGTGTGTGTGTGTGTGTGTGTGTGTGTATGCTTAGATTCATCCAAACAAATATTTTGTTCTATTTGAGGTTTTATGCCTTTGATATGCTACTCTGACTGACACTGAATTAAAAGAATGAACAGAGATCTACTCTCTGTTTTGTTGCCATATCTATTTTTCAGACTTGCCAGGAGAATGCTAGAAAATTTAATATTTCTGCTTGTATTGTATTGAAATGAAATTAAAAAGATTATAATTTCATTATTTTGCCTTTGTTTTGTTTTATAATAACTCACTATTTGCATTCATGGACTATGTATCTATATTACACTGCGATTGCAGAATTGTATTTTTTCATTTGATTATTGATATATAAAATATTTTAATAAAGACAATTTATTAAAAAAAAGATTATAATTTCATGACCATTTACCAAACTGCTGAACAAAAACAGATTTTATTTTCGTCTTACAATAATCTTTTTCCAAAACTAAAAAATCAGTGTGATATAGTGGTTAATGTTCTGGCCTAGAAAATAGGAGATGGAGTTCTAGTCTTATCCGAGGCATAAAAGCCAGCTGGGTGACTCTGGGTCAGTCATCTCTCTCTCGTCCCAACTCACCTCATAGCATTCTTATTGTTGGAAAAAAGAGGAAAGAGTATTATGTATGCTTTCTGTCTTGCATTACTTGGTACTGCTCTTGAGTTACTTAAGTACTTGAGTAGCTGGAGCAGTGAGATTGTACAGTGAGACAGAACACACAGTTGTGGTCAATTGGTTGTAGATTGCTAGCTCCTGAGTGAGGCAATCTGTGATGTGATTGGTTGCTGTGGGTGTGAAGGGGGAGTTTCCTTGTTTCCTGCCACCCCACCCCCTTTTTGTAATTTACCTGATGGCTGTGTTGATTTACCTGATGATGCTCCTGTTTACCTGACTATCTAATTTGGTGTATGTATACAGGTAGATATGTAAAATATTTATTTATATAAAACAAGTTTGTGTCAGTATCTGTGATTCCATCTGGACACCTGCTGTGCAATTCTCTGACAGGTCATGGGTCCAGAACCCCCCTGAAAAGCTAGTAGTATTTTTCTGAGGTAAAAATTTCTTCGTGAGCCTGAGGGAGGTTGAGGACGATTGGCAACAAAAAGCTCTAATTAGTGTTTTCCACATTCTTTTATAATTTTCTCCTGTTTTTCTTCCCCATTAGAAACTTTGTATTGGCAAAGTGCATGGCATAAAGAAATGTCACCTTCAGAAAGAGACAAAGTATCCTCTTGAAAGTCAAGTATCTTCTAATTGGAACTGGACTAAGAAAATGGAGAAAGGGTCAAGGGGCTTGCAGACAGCATTTCATTACCTGAATTCACAGAGATGCGAGCCTGACGGATAACCAGCTGAGGGGCAATTGGTACCGTAGGCTCAAGCTGATGGAGCCGTTTGACAATTTGGAGAAGCTGACTGGAACCATCAACCCAATATAAAAACCGGTCAACCAGAAATGCAATAGCTGTTGCCGTCAGATAGTCTCTATTGGCAATGGAGGTTTTTAAGCAAACCTGAAAAGAGGACCAAAAATATATGAATAGGAACAAGCTGCCCTAAGGAAATTTGTAGAGGACGATCCATAAAATACACCATTCACCAGGAGATAGAGAAGGTACCAAGCTGCAATATTTTGCTCACTTATTTCTCTGAAAGATGTTTACGCTTCTCCTGAGCTGCAGAAATTCCCAAGACAAAGTTGGGATGTATTTCATCTAATGCAGAAAACAAATAGAAAAGGTGGAAAGGGACTTAAATAAGACTTTACACAATAAGGTATACACTTTTGGTATGGCACTGTAATATTTTACCTTTGGATGCAGTGACATTTTTCAGGTTCACTCAGCTTGTCAACCAACATTAGGTGAGAAACTTAATCATGTAAACAAATATATAGATTGTATTAAGCTGCTTATGGTTTAGTTTGTTGATTAAGCCACTGTAATCTGTTTACTGTTAAAAAATAAAGTATGGTTGACAAACTACAGACACTGAATTCACACCACAGGCTAAGCTAAGCCACCGTACAGTTTAAGCATAATGTGAACCTAGGTATTAAGTTAATCAACAGCTAAAAAAGTTAAGTTTGGTCCTCACTAAAATCAATGGGGCTTAAATTGTGGAGAACATATCATATAAAGTTTAATCAGAACTAAGAACTGTGCACAGCATCTCCTCATATAACTGCAAGAAGACTCTCTTCCAGTCATGAGAATTTCACCACGTGTCTCTTCTCCTCATAAAGAAATGTTGAAAGCAGACTCCCTTTCACTATAGTGAGGGAAATTTTCCTGCATGGTGTTAGCAGGAATGCAGAGTATATGTTTACTCACAAAATCAGGGTGTTAATTACTTCAAAGTTTGCTCTGCAAATGGTTTAGGCAATAAAAAAACTGATTCTTTTTGAGGATTTTTGAAAATACAATAAAATGTGGCAATTGAAAAGGATTTTTCCTGGAACATACACTTTCTGCTATGAGAATAATTCCTCATCCTGAGGTACCTGTACATTGATACTGCCTAGGTATAAATACTTCACAGTGCTCCAGCATCCACCATATGTATAAGCATTGCCTTCATTGCCTAATATATTTTTCCCCTTTGCATGTCGCCTTCCTTTAAGAAACTGAAACACAAAAGCATGGGAGAGGGTGACCTGCCAGACAAAAGAGCCTTTGAGTTCCTAGGAAAAGGAGATGTGAAGAAGGGTAGGAGGAATCCAAGTGGCCCTATTATTTCCACTTGCACTAATTAGACATTTTTCTGTCAGCTATTGAGCACCGCTGAGAGGCCAAACTCACTGAATTCATTTCTAAAGTGTTTACAGAAGTTTGCATCTGTTTGTGTCTCTTCAGGAGGAAAATAAGCACTTCAATAGCATTGTGAAAAAAATCTATACCAAGTTTCCCTATTCTGGGAGGCTGGGCAGCTGCATAATTTAACTCTCTGCTTTAACACTGAAACCTCTTGTAACCCTCTTCAAAATCAAGTTGACATAAAATAGGGCAAAGTCAAGATAGGGGAAGAATATTGTCTATTATTTCTCCTTTATTTCAAGGTAAGATAGCACTTCACTCTGATAAATTTAGCTTGATATCAGTTGTTGATATTATAAAACTCTTTTCTGGTCTCTCTCAACAACATGCTAAGAAAATATTTGACTATTTCTTTGCCCATACAACAGCATTTAGTCCACAAGAAAACTGTAAAGAGTGTAACAGTGATTTCATACTTGAAGCCTAATAAAGCATCTAATTTCTTCCTCTCAAAATCATTGGCAGAAAACTAATAAAATTATTTATCACAGGAGACACTAAATTCTGTCCAATTCAATTCTGTTGATCTAAAAACCTATAATAAATTCATGGCCTGACATCATTTCTTTAAAAAAATCTATGTACTTCTGGAATCTTTTTTTTGTTTGTTTAATGCTGAGTTATAGCAAAGCTAGCTTCTCTTTTTGATAGCATCATGCACAAGCATGATGTAGCTGGAAGGGTGGTACCTATTCACACAGATCAAGAAACTCTTAGAAGAGTTCATCTTGGTGAGGCTAAGGAAGAGACTAAAGACTTCCCTTTTAGATAATCTGGATTGAACTTAATAGTGTTTAGGAAAAACAACTGATCTTTGTAAACATATTTTTCACTTTTTCACTTTCTCTAGCTATAGTTAATTATTATAAATTTTGAAAGCAAACCAGTAATAATAACTGAAAGAAAAGCAATTTCTTGTGTTATAATCAAATAAAGACAATGTATAAATATACTGATAGAGAAAAGGGAAAATATGCTGATCAATTGGAAATGTATGGTATAGGTTTATACATTATATGAGTATAATCAGATAAATGATTTATATTATTCATTCCATATATGCATAATATGTAAGCTAAGAATAACTGGTTTCTATATGACTTTCACATAGAATTATTATGACTTTTCAAAACCATCATGCAATGATCTATTACAGGTTTTCAAAACCCATTAAGATAATATCTTACAATTTATGCTCCATTCCTGGAGCTATGTGCAAACATTCCTAAATTTTCTTTGCAGTAGTACAGAAGTGGCTTCTTCCATGATTTTTCAAATCCCCAGCCTTGATTTTCCTTCTAGTCTCTGATCTAAATATAATTCAGGTCTGACTCTGTTCAGCTTTGCCAAGTTCAGGCAGGTGCTGCCACCTGCTGTGGCAAAATAAGTTTGTACTGTTACCGATACCAAACTACTGTCCTTTACAACAGTATCGGCTGGAGCATTTAGTTGTGTTAGCGCTTCTATATTTGAATGCTTCCATTCACTGTATAATCTCAGTAATTTCTTTGCCAGTTTTGAAGCAAAACTAGCTTTGATCTTGCTGGTTTTCTTTCCAATTCCACACATACGTCCTATCTTCCCATAAAAAGTGACTGGTATATATAGATGCATATAATGTACCTCCACCTAATTAGTATAATTTAAAATAAACAAATTTAAAACTATAATTGCAGTATTTTTTGTCAAAATATAGGGTCCAAATTATTGATTCAGTAAATGCAAACAGCCCAACCTTTTAAAAAATACAATGTGAAGAGGATGGATGGGGAAAAAAAGTTTTTGTATTCATCATAGCTACAGAGAGGAATAAGTATGCACTCTGCTTGAACATCTGGTCAATGTATGTATGTAATTGAATTTAGGGCACAAAAGGAACTTCATGGCTAGAGAACTGAAGAGGGTGCAAATGGAATTAGATTTGCAGAATTCTATATGTTAATTAAATGTTTGCATCTGGATAGGTGTGCAGATTGGGGATGAAAACAATGTTTTCCCACTGAGCTTTTTCTAAAAAGCTCAAAGAAGATGAATGTCCTTGTATTCTAGTACTTTATTTTAGTGATTTTAATCCTCCCAGTTTTATGGGATTCATAGTTTCATTTCTAGCCTCAAAGCCAAAGCTGCAGAAAAATTCCTGCTTCTTCAGAAACATTTGCTCCAGTGATGGTTATCAATATTACAAATACAAACAGAACCAATCTTTACGTCCTTTGCTGGTTCTGACTCTGAAGTCATAATGGCTCGTCATTAGAGATTGACTCACCATCACCAAGTCTTCCAGGAGTTTACAGCTTTACAGTATTAAGAGCAAGCTGGTTTTTGCATTATAATTCTGCGAGTTATGCTTTCTTACTAAATTCAAATTTTGAAATAAATAATTTTGAACCTCAATGAATGACATTGCAAATCCCAAATATTTTTACAATGTCTAAGGAATCTTATTTTAGGAAGTGTGCAGATTCTACCACAGTACATGTAGCTTAGCTGCATCAAAAATGAGGCTGATTTCAATGACTTTTTGGCAATTCTAGCTTGTGATCATAAAACACTCAACTAGAATAAACCCTTGGCTATGAAAAATCTAGATTCCCAAATAGAGGCATTAATGAGTTTCTTTTGACTTATCCTTCAAAGGGAGCTTTCCCCATTTTGTGACTATTTTTAACCTTCCAATATGGAGACAAGGTATAGCACAATAGTTGAGGCATTAGACTTACTGGTAGTCAGAAAGATGAGGTTCAAATTCTTCTTAAATAACAGAAGTTATTTAAGCTACTAGCTTTCAACCTAGCTGTACAACAGAACTGTTAAAGGAAGTAGTGGAAGAGGAAACCATATTTACATAATTTTGAGGTCCTGGGATAACGGCAGAATTACAAACCTAACAAATAAATAAAAATATGCTTATATTAGCCCTGGTGGATATTTTCTCCTAAAGTGGAAAAACAGGCAAAAAGTAGGGAGGCGAAAGAGTTCAAAAATAACAATTGAAATAAATAATTGTAGGAAATAAGAATAAAAACTGAATGCTGAAGAAATTCTAAGTTGGTAGTTAAAATTCAAAATGTTTGGGCTTTTTTTTTGAATAACCATTCAAACAACTTTAATAACTATTGAAAGTGTTCTTAGTATATATAGAGAGAACATATTTTCTGCCCTTTATTGAATCAATTAAACATTTATTATCATATACATTAATCTGAATTTAAATTAATGAGGATAATTACATCCAAACCACTTAAAAGAATTCATGAAAAATTGTGCTAAGAGTTACCATATCTTCCTTTCATTTCAAATTCCTAGCTAAAAGTGCAACAGAGAAATCATGAAAGTGTGTGTGTGGGGGGGGAAATCGCAGGGTAGATATCTCACTCCACCGATTTTTGAAGATTGATTAAAAAAAACCAACAATATGGGGATTCTCTCCACTCCCTGCCTGCTCCTCGATGTCTTATATGATCATTCTCATTCTGCTAGTTTTGTACAATAGGATTCTGCAGCCAATGCCAATCTGAACTGTTTAAAAGGCTGATGTAAGCAACCCTGATTGCTTTGCATACTCAGCCAAGCCGCGGTCTACAAACAAAGCTTGGCTTGTAACAATGCAAGGCTAAGTCACATTTTCAGACAGGAGACCCAAGTGCTCTCACAGAGATACTCTGAGATCAGGGAAGCTACTCAAGAAGTAAGATGCTGCATGCTGTGAATAAGGACCACAAAATCTGGCCTTCCAGAATAATAAACACTTCATTCAAGGATCCCAGAGCATTTACAAACACTTGGTTAATTCTGGTCGAGAGCTTATTCTAAACTCATCACTTTAGAATAAACCCAGACATAATGTGCTAACTGTTTTTCCCAACAATGCCAACAAAGGGTTATTTGTGCTTCTGGGAGAATTAAAATAATTCCTCAAATCATATGCAAACAGTAAAAATTTCATTTTTAGCTGTCAAGCTGTAATTTTTTTAAAAAAATACATAGACTTCAACTGAAAATCTGATAATGCCTTGATT
>JANHFR010005057.1:58084-71729 GCA_032468015.1 Mimophis mahfalensis | reverse complement strand
GAGATGAGCACTGCCCCCTAGAGTCGAGAACGACTAGCACATATGTGCGAGGGGAACCTTTACCTTTACCTATTATAAGCTCAGGGTAGAATTTTGTAGTGATATTACCATAACGGTCTCACATAACCTTTCCTGAGAGATTCATTCTTAAAAACATTTTTTGAGGAGGTAGAAAAGAGTAATACCACCTTTTTTTCTGTTAAAATGAGTGTCAAGTCCTAATGACCACATGACTTGCCTCATGGAAGAGCACAGGAGCCAACCAAGGATACCAAAGTGGAGCAACCATTAAATGTATTTTACAAGAAGTATTACCTGCAGAGTACATCTCCATTTAGAAGTGCTTTTAAAAATGAATCTGAACTTCAAACAAAAAGACCAGCTTTAGAATCTCTAAATATACAGCAAGAGGATGAAGAAGTTAAGTATCTCAATAAGCTTTTTGGGAAAGAGTAAGGTGCTCTTGCCTTTCGGTTCTGCTTTTGCAAACTCATTGAGAGCCTTCTCCATTTTCCATTCCTGATTTGTAAAACAGAATCTGTCCCAAAGGTGCTGTTCAAAAGGCAACTGGACTTCATTGGATTTTTCCTTGAAATGTTTCACTTCTTATTCAAGAAGCTGCTTCAGTTCCTGGGACAACCATGACGTGGATGATTGAGAATCTCCATAGGCAAAACAGAAGCAGATTCCCTAAAACTAAGGCTGAGCATAAAGATGCGTTCAAATTGCTACAGTGGCAGCTAAGAACTATAACACCAAGCAGTGTAATGAAATATATTGCACGTTGTTCAAAAATGTAACAATTCTAGTATTAATAATATAATACCCCAAAGTATTTGGAAGTGTCAATGTGTTCAAAACATCTTCTTTAGCGACCGACAGATTTTCTTGTTTCATCTCATTTTTTTTACATCAACAAATAAACATTAAAAAGAACCAGAAACTGACGTGCTACAAAGGCATGTTTATTTCAATAATGGCTTTGAGCTCCAAAGGGCCATGGATACATCTTTAGGAAATAAAAATAATGGGCAACTGTAGAACAACAGTTTGTTCGGAAATCTGCTATCAAGTAAGAAAAAGGAAAAACAAGGCATGTCCAGGCAGGTAATGGAAACAGAGAGAGTAGCAAGTAATTGACAGCTATTCTGTGAATGAGTAACCTCCAACCCAGCATCTTTCTCACCTGCAGATAGTTCTCGCTTAATGACTGCCCTGCTTAGCACCCTGTCAAGTTACAATGGTGCTGAAAATGCATCCTTATGACTGGCCCTGCAGTTATGATTGTCAGTGTCTCATAATTGAGATTTGGGCCCTTTTTACATGCTTTTGACCATCACAATGATCACCACAGCCAGCTTCCAACAAGCAGAACCAATGAAGATTTATGCAAATTTATGCAGTTTTATGCAAATTTATGCAGTAAATTTGCATAGAGGATGCCTTGCCTAACAACAGCATCACGTGCTGATGGGGTTGCCAGTCTCACATTTGGTTATTAAGTGAGGATGACTTACTTGTATTCTTAAAATTCCAACTCTGCCTTTTAACTCAAAGAGTTATTTTGCAGTTATTTTTGAAACAGACAGATGCAGACTTTTTATTAATTCTGTATCCTCCCTTGTTTATTATTACTGCTGCTTGTTGTCATTTGGAACTGCCCACTGTTCGTAGAGTTGGCCAGATTGTGGGAAGGAACTGTCCGAGCATGTTTCTAGACTTCCAAATACTCACATGCTCCCTGAACAAGCGAGAGGAAACCCACAAAATAATGCAAAGCACATAGATCACAATGGTATGTTGGTTGCACATGCTAAGTCCACAAGAGAAGGCACCCACTTTACAGATCTGGAAAAAAAAGGAAAAACATAAATTCTAACCATGGATTTAAATTGGTTTTTCAAATTGTTTTTGTTCTTACAGTAATTCTGGGGAAGTTTGTTCTCACTGCAGCACCTGCAGGGGTGTTCAAGGTTGAGATACACATCCCAAAGGGTAGAGCTTGCAGCATAATGGCCCAATACTGTGTTTGTCCCTTGGACAAAAGGCAGCCAGAGCTGAGGAGGGTGACCCATCTGTCACATGGCTCCTTATTTACAATTCTGGAAGCCAAAAGGTAACTTTGGCTGGTCTCATAAAAAGGTACATAGGTTAGTACTTGATCGGGATTACGAGATAATCCAAGGGTTGTACAATAGTAGACAACCGGAAGTTATCTTAGGTGGCCAGAGGCTGCCCACAGTATTTGGAGAACTGAGGGCTTCAGAGGGTAGGCTGTAGATTGCAGTAATTGTGATCTTATTGCTTTCTTAGACTGGAAGGGAAGAGTGCAAAACTACGCCACAAATTTGGGACAATCATGACTGAAGAGCTCCAAGGTTGAAAAAACAGCTTGTTCTGGAGCCATGTACTATCATGTGCTGCCTATCTTGTCCTACGTGAACATGCTTCCCCCACACCCCCAAACTGGGGTCCCTTCTGCATATCAGGAAAAAAAAGAGCAGGGGGTGGGTGGGAAGAGTTGTTAAGAAAGACTTCAGGAAGCTACAGCTCTAACAGAGAGAAAGTTCCTGATTACACCCAAGCTCAACTTGAAAAATTACTTTGACTCACACCAGTGGCAGGACCCACCTTTCACACAAAGAAGCCCACATGCCTCCATTTAAAAAGATCAGTAAAGGGAAAGGACTTCAGGCCAAGATCTTGCTACTGCCAGTGAAAGCTACAACTTGTCCAATTCCCAACCAGTATCTGGCAAGTTACAACCCCAATATATTCAGAGAGTCCAAGTATGAGGAACAATTGGCTTAAGCCACCCTATGTAGTTTGGTCCTACTCCCCAGAGGCTTAAGGGGAAGGGAAACCATTCCTGAAGCCTTTTGATCCTGAGTAGGCTACCTTTGATCTCTCTTTTGCAGTTGTTGCTTCCTCGAATTGCACAGAAAGCGCCATCAGCAGCCCCACAAACAGATTGTTTAAGCTGAAAACCTCTGCTGTGATAGACCATTGCCACGTTAGACGGGAAAACGAAAACATCCCCACAGCAAAGACTCCTGCTGCCTGCGAGCCAGAAAGCCTGCAAACATAGATAACAAGAAAATGCATCTTTTCCTCCATTATTACTAGTCCCCACTCATCAGAATTAAATACAAACAAACAGATGCCACCTTCATGGTGCTTCTCCTGCTATCACCCCAAAACCCATACTGTAGCATCATGAAAAAAAAAATCTTTCTTTTGGCAGGATCCCACCAAAGCCTAGGCTGTTGGCGTATTTTTAAACACTTGAATTTTAAATTAATAACTAATTAGGTTGTTATTACAGAAGAACAGCATCCCAAGATACTGATAAATCAAAACTACAGAAGCTTCACACATGCTAGAACTACAAAATACTATGAGACAAGGCACACCGTAAGGCAATTCAGTGCACCTACCTTTATTAGCTGCTATCTAGATCAGTGTTTCTCAGCCTTAGCAATTGTGGTGTGGGCTTCAAGCATGCTGGGTGAGGTAATCTGGGAGTTGAAGTCTACACATCTTAAAGTTGTTAAAGTTCAGAGACGCTAATCTGGAAAGTCTCCACAAGCGCATACCTAGTCAGCTCTGCACTTTCTTGAAGAGGGGAATTGCCTGGGACCACCAGAGCTGCTAGTTGCCCTGGAAAGTTGAAAAGGTTGTCCTGGATATAGGCCAGGGTAAACCACACCACACCCGTGTTGCCAAGAAAACATGGACATGATAATGTGGGACTAAAAACCAAGCCCTACAAGAAGAGACTGAAATGACAAGGGAGGGCTTAGCCCAGAGAAAAGATGTTTGGAAAGAAATTTAATACACTCCTCAATATGCCTGAAAGGACATCACCAGGAGGTCAGGGCCTCTTCTTTCTTATTTCAGAGTGCCGGATATGGAATAACAGATTTAAGTTACAGGGAGTGGGAGCAATTACCTTGGTCAGCGTTTCTCAACCTCTGCAGCTTTAAGACGTGTGGACTTCAACTGGCTGGGGAATTGTGGGAGTTGAAGTTTACACATTTTAAAGTTGCTAAGGTTGAGGAAAAGTGGCCTAGAGCAATGAGGGCTCTCACTCACTGGGTATGTCCAAGCATACTGCCATTGTCTTGAATTGTTATAACTCAATGAATTTTTGCTTTGAGCAGAGGTTGGATTCAACGGTCACTACCAATTTGATGAGCCCATGAAATGCCTTTATGCAAGAAACAAACAACGTAGTGTGCCTAGATACAGTGAACTACAACTTGTACAAATATTCTAAACAATATTTTTATTTAGGATGTGTTTACCTTTAAGCCAGGGATTCCCAAACTCCAGGTCGCAGCCCACTACTGAGCCGCAGCCATTTAGAACTGGGCCACCGAATTAGTGGGTGAGTGCAGGTGTGCAGCTCCATTTGTGCAAGAGGTGTGGGGGGGGTGGATGCTGCTTGTGCAAATGGAGCTGCATGCACAGCACACACACACTTACCCGCCAGCTGCACATAACCATTCCCTATCCCTCCCCGCCCACCAGTCCACAAAGCCGGAAAGGTTGGGGATCGCTGCTCTAAGACAAAGTATAAGTTTTATTTTTCCCACAACAGCAACAACTGTGTGAGGTAGTTGGGCTGAAGTAGCAACCTTCCCAAAACCATCCAGTGAGCTTCTCTGGCTGAGTGTGCAGAATCTGGGTCTCCTCAATGTTAGTCCAATATTTTAATTGTGATTCACACTGGCCTTATTTGTTTATGGGAATTAGTCCAAAACATCTCTCTATTTCCCTCTCCACATCAAAGTTTTAAGTTTATTTAAATGCCACTTTTAAACCATGAAATATACTAGATTTTTTTTCTCACATGTTAAATATTGTAGCCTAAATACTTTTACACAGCCTATGGATGCTGAGACAAATAAACTAATTTATTCATGCTTATTTACATAGATTTTTTTCCAATTCAAAATTTTCTGAAAAGCTTACAAAGTCCAATGTAGAGTTATGCATTGTATTTTGTTTTTAAAGGTCAGAAAGAAAATATGTGAAAATGCAAGAGTGATAAAAAATAGTATTCCTTTGTACAACATTAACTGCAGTGTGTATACTGGACAAAAATACATACATGGTTGGAAAAAAACAACAGCATATTGACTTAATACCTGAAATATTGCTGTTGGGGATTTTACCTGAAATTTATAATAAAGAAAATGTGTATTTGATTATTCATGTATTAACCAGGGCTAGAACTGTATTCACACAAAACTGGGAAAGGTAAGAGATCCCCATTGAAGAGAATGTGATTAGGAAAATATTAGAATGTGCAGAGTTGAATAGGTTATTTATTTATTTTATTTTTATTTATTTATTTGAATTTTTATAACGCCCTTCTCCCGAAGGACTCAGGGCGGTTAACACTTGCAATTAAAAGAGAAGGAGCAAACGGAATATTACATGATATGGGAATCATTTTATCAGTGGTTAGAGAATAGATATGGAAGTTAGAAATAAAAGTAGATCAGTGAAATATAAAAAATATGTTAATAGAATTAAATAAGCTGAGGATTGTTATAATAATTAGATACATTCTATATATATATGTATTAAGTGAAGAGTAGACAATTAATGCTAATGCAATAAATATGGTTGTAAATTCTAATTGTCATTGCAAAAATATTTACATCTCTGGAAACATGGGCAGCATAGTGTGAATACCACTCACTAAAGACTGTATTTGTGAGCTTCCTAAATGCATCTGGTTGGCTGTTATTTGTGGTAGGATCTGATGTTCTGTTGGCCAACCCTCCTAGCTAAGACTGCAAAACTCAAAAAAATCCTCAGTGGTCATACTATTTCATTTTCCAAAAAGTTGAAGAAAAGACAAGAGGATCACCTCTCCTAGATCTGATTCCAACAAACAGATGCAAAAAAAAAAAGTCTTTTCAGATTGAAAGTTTGGCATAAACCAAATTTACTGCAATTAACAATCTCAGGATTCAATAAGCACAAAACATACTGTTCCCATATATTTCTTCTTGTAAGGGTTTCTGGATGGCCCATATAGGAAATCTCAAAAGGAAGCTTAATAGAGCAGAAGCCTCCTCAGTCCCAAGCTATTAGATGTATTTAAAATGTATTTATTCTGAATCCAAATAGCTCAGGGCAAACTTTCCTTAGGGAAACAATAATCTTCTATTTCACAAGTAGAGAACAAATGAGAACTAGAAGTCTTAATGCAGGAAGATGAATATGATTTAGTGGGCAATGGTGAAACATAAGGGGAGGAAATTCGTAAGTGGAATGCAAGAATTGAATGCACGGGTACAATGCATTTGAAAGGAACAGGCCACACACAAAGAGAGAATGCCACATGTGAAGGCGGTGTACCCATGCTCTGACATCCAGAAATCCGAGCACAAATGACCAATATTTGGGAAAAACACAATGGAAGGAAAACAACAAATACTTTACTATGAAGTTGTATTACCATATAGATAACTGGAACAGGTAAAGCAGGGGTGTCTAACTCATGTCTTCATAGCGGGGTCATGTGACGTATCAGGACATTTTTCCCTTTCACTAAACTGGAGCATGGGCGTGGCCATCGTGTGATGCATCTGGCCCACAGGCGTGGAGTTTGATGTCCCTGAGGTTGATAACAGTCTCCTGAACATTAATTTTCAGAGAGGAAACTTAATAATGGAAATTTTAACTACACTGGTATGGAATGGACAACTGTCATGGCCAGGACCGCAAAGCTCCCAAAATGGTCTTATTGTTCTAATTTTCCGAAAAGCTGAAAAAGAATTAAGACGATCATCTCTCCTAGATCTGATCCCAACCAGTGGAGAAGAGCTAGCTGAAAACCAGAGAAGTACTAATTGGGATCTTTTGTACAGATGTTCTCAATTTAAATGAAGTACAACTTTCCGCTGCACCCTAAAGACCCGGATGTTCCAACTAGCCGGTCGGTCCTGATTAGAAGATTAATTTTATGTAGATTGGTTATTTTGAATTTTAAGATTGTTTGTGGGGTTTAAATCGCTATTTAATTCCATTTTAACTTTTATATTGTCTGTTTTTAACGGGTTGTAAGCCACCCTGAGTCCTTCAGGAGAACAGCGGCATGCAAATAAATAAATAAATAAACAAACAAACAAACAAACAAATAAATATCATTCCGGTGGAAAAAAAAGTGCGGGAAGGGTAGCTCAGAAAATCATTCTGAATCCACAGGGAATTTTCACCAGTGCTAAGAGTTAATGCCTATCCTGGCCACGCCCCACTCCTCCGAGGTCCAACACAACCCTGATGTGGCCCTCAATGAAGTCGTTTCACACCCCTGCACTAAGCAGAAAAACTGACAACAGGAGAAAGGAGGAACCCAAGCCATGTAGCAAGATAGTTGAGGAACTCTTGATAAAGTTAAGACTTCAGGAGCAGACCAGTTACATTTAAGAGCTTTGAAAGAACTTGCATCTCTCTGAAATCTTCCTTGTTCCTTAGGTTATCAGCACAGGCCTACCAACCTAAGTTCAAGGGGAGTAATAGTCAGAGAAAGACATCTAATTGTATGTAAGTGATAAACAAGTTTAGCACACCAAAATTATTTTGGCAATAACTGTCGAGTGTTTAGCTTATTTTTACTTCATGAAAAGAAAAACTATCTGGACTAATTCATGGGAGATTAGTTGAAAGGCAGACAGACTTCAAATCTCTGAAATATTATATGCAGGTAGTCCTCAACTTACAAATGTTCATTTAGTGATGGTTTGAAGTTCCAACCACACTGAAAAGGGTGACTTATTGCCATTTTTCACAGTGATGACTGTTGCAGCATCCCCATGGTTATGTGATCAAAATTCAGGTGCAGGGCATATTTATGACGGTAGTGATGTCCCTGGGTCATGTGATGACCTTTTGCAAAGTCAATGAGAAAACCAGATTCACTTAACAAACCTGTTATTAACAACTGCAGTGATTCACCTAACAACTGTGACAAGAAAGGTCATAAAGTGAGGTAAAACTCACAACAATCTTGCTTAGCACACAATGGGATCAACTGTGTTCATTAGTCAAGGACTAGCTGTATATTTATATTTCTCTGACGTTATACAGCCATTTGTTGCTGTTCTTGCTCCTCACCTTCCCAAAACTCTGTATAACATTCTAGCCACTTTCTTTCAAGTCTGTCTAGAAAAATGTTCTGGTAAAGCTAAACATAAACTCCAGCCTGGCTTACAAAGTTTGGTTTTAACCTTCTGCATTTTTTGTCATGTTACACCTCTCTTGGTATAATCCAACCAAGTGCTGCAAATTCAAAACCCAGAAAAGCTTTGGGGGAAATGTAGTATACTTGGAGATAATTACTTTTACCTGAATGCTCCTTTATGGGACATTCCTGAGAAGCACTATGTAAAGTGAGTGCACCATCAAAATAGACACTGCAATGAAATCCACTTTTTCCTGGGCAGAAGTGATGAAAACTGTGTCATCGGATGGGGTTCCTATACCTCTACAGGTGGCAGGGAACTCTCCAGGTAGCCCAGGAGGCGTTATGACCCCAGTCCATCATTCTGAGACGCGGATTCTCATATACATTTGAAACACTGGCTTTTTTTCCTGGCACACTTTAAGCAGAGCTTGGATGCCACTCACAGAACAGAAAGGTGAAGGTGGGGAGGGAGGAAGAGAGGGGAAGGGGATGAACTTGGCAGGAAACAGATTTAGCAATTTAAATGTTTTATAAGTGGGGGTGGGGTTTTCTCCCCCGATAATTGAGGAAACTTTTCATAATCTGACATTTGTTAAAAAACCCAGCAACTTATTAGAAATTATGCAGCAGAGTAGCTGTGGAAATATGAGCTCGCTTCACAATTATGAAGTGGAGCTCGGAAGCCCTGGCCTATTGTGAGAAGTGGCATAAACCCCACAGAGGGCCTATCAGCTCCCTGGCAGGCAGGGGACTGCTCCATTGAAAGCTAGAGATACAAGCTTCAGGGCAAAAACCTGGCAGCTCCCTCCTGACCCCACAATCCCCTACTGCTGACAGATCCAAGCTCCATAGCAAATTAGACCTTCTCACATTACAATTGCAGAAGACAGATTCCATTAGCGGTATCTGAAATTGAGTGGAGAGCAGCTCCGTTATCAGACCTGACTCATAAGCGGTGCTATTAATCAGAGCTATGATAGCATTTATATATTTCAAGCTATCTGCCGCGGCTGTGATATTCTGCTACAAAGGGTTGATGGGACTTAGGGAAGGGAACAATGGAGCTTTCTGGGAAAAGCAGAGTAAATCAAGAAAGTCTATGACTTCCACACATTCTGAAGGGATTGTGGTTTACATAAATTTTCTCCCAATTGGAGACTGAGCTCTTCCTCATCTTACACATGGGATTTAGTTGTCACTCAATGGGAACAGCTGTGAAAAGGTGAAGCGGCCCACCGTTCAGAATACTGCCTCCACTTTTAAAGCAATTAACCCATGAACAGGAGGATACCTGGTGATATCAAGAGGATTAGACTAGGCAGTGCTTTATTAACATTTCCTTGAACTAATTCTAACTCTGACTAGCTGTCATGAAAGGGCTCTTCAGTCTTTCTTTTTTAATTTTATTTTAAGGAGAGAAAGGGAATAAGTTGGCCTGTTTTTTTTCCCTCCCCTTCCCCTCCACTCGCTGACTTTCAAAACGAGGCTCATATCCTCAAACCTAAACTGTGTCTGTTTTTTTAAGTAAATGCAAATTAGGATGGGTGGGGGTAAGATTTATTTAATGTGACTCTTAAGTCTAATTCAATGCAAATTTGCTGCAAGAAAAAATCCCCCCCATATCTCTCTCTATATATCTCTCTCTCTCTCCCTCCCTGTGTGTGTGTGTCTGTGAGAGAGAGAGGGAGACAGACAGAGAGAGAGAGAGAGACAGAGAGAGACAGAGAGAGAGAGAGACAGAGAGATCAATTAGCCAAAAGGTTATGGTAGATAGTCACCTAAAAGAGAAATTAATACAAGAGCTTTCTGTAGTCTTTTATTCCACATCCTTGCTTTGTTAAACTTAAGAATGTACTTTCATTTAAATATGAGCTTCTTCGGGAATTTTTAACAGTGTTTGCAATACACCAGAAAAAGGCCTTTATCTAGAATCATCTCTGAAGAAATGTTTCCAAATATACCGTTGGAATATGCTACAATTTTTTCAGGTACATCATTTTTAATTTTCTGCTTCCGATAGTATGGGATAATAGCCACAAATGCAACTTTTGAAAGGAATAAGTTCTCTGCTTATGGGTAAATATTTAGTCTTCTCCTTACAGGTGGTCCTTGTTTAACAACTACTTCATTCAATGACTGTTCACAGTTACAACACTGATGAAAAAAATAATTTTGTGACCAGGCCTCATGTTTACAATCTTCACAGGTCTGTAAAGCAAAGGAAAGGTGAAGTAAGATCGGAAGCAAACTTGTGGCTTCGCTTATTAACTTATCAAACACGTTTCAGCCCCTAACATGTTTGCTAAAGGAAGACAATTGTATTGGTAAATAGAAGTACAAACTCACACACTTGGGACAGTTGAAAACCTGGCCAATCACTTCCCCTCACAGTAACCAGATAAGAACAGAAGGAAATTGGGAGAAGCATGGCCCAGAGGCCTCATTCAGCTCACTAACAAACCCCCTGCCAAGCAGGAAGAAAGGAAGACCACAGTCCTGCGGACAGAAGTCCTAATGGTAGGAGCACCGGAAGAAAGCCAAATGTACCATAATGCCTTGCCTGAAATTTCCTAAGGTTAAAAAAACCACCAAGAACTAAGGAGAAAATTCCTAACAGTGAGAACAGTTAACCAGTGGAACAAATTGCCTTCGAAGATTGTGAATGTCCTATCCCTGGAGGCTTTTGAGAAGAGACTGGACAGCCACTTATCAGAAAGAGTACAGGTCTCCTGTGAGAGTAGGGAGTTGGACCAGATGATCTCCAAGATCCCTTCCAACAGTGTTACTGTTACAGAAGAGAATAAGCTGTAACTTCATCCTATTAGATTTGAAATCTTCATGCCGAAGAATTAACCAAAGATATAGCAATAGGGTTCAAATGACATGCTCAGATATGATTTCTTAACAATATTTTATTGATTACATGCCAATGGCTGGGTTTATACAAGTCAGTGAATTAACAGATGTATGAAACCTATTACAGCGATGGGTGAATGCACCCAATTGAGAAGCAAACTTTCATGTGGTAAGTGAACACAATTCAAAGGCAATTGTGGATTAAAAACCACACTGAATTATAATGTATTTTGTTCTGCCTTAACTTTAAAAGACTAGGCTTTCTCCATTGTCCTTCATTCATATACATGCACCCAACAGAATGTTTATGATTCCTTCTGCTTCAGACTTCGGCTATGTGTGTGAATGTGTGAACAGGCAAAAGAATCAATTCTGTGTAACTGCCCCTTTAAATCCTTGCTATTATACAAAGCAAGCTCATTTTCAGTCTTCAGACTTCCACTTTTTTTGCAAGAAACAGAAACTAAAAAATAAAACGAAAGCCAGACAAGCCTTTTTAAATTTGCTTTTTCATCTCTCTATATTAGTTCACAACTGCATCTTTTTCAAAATAAAGAGAATTTCATAACAGGGCTTGAGTTACAGCAAAAAGTTACACATACTTTCAATTTATGCTTATATCCTTCCTTTCATGCTGTTAAGCAAACATGAAAATGTTCTGATGGTCTAATATCTGTTACGCAATTCCAAATGTACACGGAATGAATGAAAATGCTATTTCTCAGCATCCTTGGAAAAAGCTAAATATACCGCTATAACTGCAAGAGATTAACAAGAGATTTATTAAACAATGACAACTTAATTCTGAAAAATGCTGGCAAGACTTTTTTTTTTCTATTTGGGATATAATGTCTATTCCTCATCTGCTAAAAGTGATAATGCAAATTGCCAGCCACATCCTCCCCAGCTAAGAGAAAGCAATCAAACTGTCTCTTACATAAAAACATGACATTTTTTGTCAGCAAAATAAGACTTTCAGATTTCAATAACACTCCAACGCTTTGTCAAAACTTCTAAAGTCATAACACAAAAAACAATGTTTAAATTTTATTTCCTGCTTTGTCACAAAGAAAAAAATAATCAATGCATCCACGTAAATCAATGCCATATAAACTGTGATTTTTACAAGCAACCAAATTTAGAGAGGCAAAGGGCAGCAGAGAAGAAATATCTGGTTTTAAAACTGAGCAATACAGAACATTTTCCCACAGCCAAAATTAAACTCTTAAACCTTAAGGAGGGAAATGAAAAGTATCTTCTGAAAATCATCGATTTCAGACAAATATAGAAGGAAATTGGGAGGCTTTAAAAAATACAAACATCAAATAAGAGGGGAGGAGTAAAAAAGCTCTGCTACCTGTCAGGATTGAAATTCTGTTTAGAAGAACAAAGTGTCAGAATTCACTTAACACTAATCCACATGTAGAACAATGTCCTCCTAAGCGGGAATGAATTAAACTACAAGAGTGTCGCCCAATTAAACATTAAAATGAAACTATCGTGATCTGCAAACAACATGAAACTTAAGAGATATCTCAAAACAGATGCCAATAAAGGGAACAAAATCTATTACAAGAACTGATTTACATAGCGTATAAATGAAGAAAATGTGTATGTCGGGAGGGGCGGTTTGTTTAAGAAACAAAACCCACAACAATCCCAGCTGTAATTCTTCACTGTACTCCACTGTTGGTGCAGAAAACCCACGAGGCTGGTGTTATGTACAAAGAAGAAAAAGGTTTTTAGAAGGTTAAGTTCAGGTCACCCGACAAATGAAATTGTAACAACCCCGAGTGACATTGTATAATGTCTTCTTCCACTGAATCAATAGGCCACTCTCTCCACAAATTGCCATAGAGATGGCTTGTTCCTTTCTGAAGGGGGCCTGTATTGTTTGATGAGACAACAGATCTCCCACTTGAACTGCATTGTTCCTGAAGGATGCATCCTTTATTATTTTGGCATCGTTAAAAAAAATTGAGAGACATCCCTATTCACAGCATCTATTGGGATACAGAACGGACAGGGGGGTTTTCCTCATCCCACCTACCTCCCCAAGGCGGGGAGGGGGGGGCAACCCTTTCAAGTCTTTTTGGGGGATTTACCTCATGTAAAGGTTAGGAATGTCCGAAGTCTATAAATTTGCCCCAGGATATTTAGACCCCGGTGAATTTTTTCCAGTTAAAATGATCTGTCTAAACCATTAAAGTAGAGAGGAAAGGAAGCAACTCTTCAGACATTGAAAACAAACTGGTTGAGCCATTCCAAAGGAACCTGAACGTCCTTTGAATTTTTATTTATTTGAGAAGAGATTATCGCAATGTGCATGCAAACAGCAGCTGCCATCTCAAGGCAGATTTGACAACCAAATCTGAAAATATATTAGCAATATTTAAGCATCTATAGTGTTAATGCAAATTCCTTTGCAGCAGCACATAGAGTTGGCATGATCTATAAACCATTGAAACTCACAGTACAGCCAGCAAACATTGCTGGAAGGGAATATTTCCAGACCTCAAAATCAGAAATGCATGCACAAATATTTAGTTCTGAAGGTTTTAAAGCCTCTCTCCCTCCCTCCCT
>JANHFR010005056.1:66189-78645 GCA_032468015.1 Mimophis mahfalensis | reverse complement strand
AGTTCAGGGACTGTATGCCTCCTGCTGATGATGTCACGAAATGGGTGGAAAGGCTTTCCATTCTAGAGGGTGGTGGCCTGGCTCATGTGCAGTACCGGCCACCAGTATGGAAGCCTTTTGAAACGGAGGCTGCCCGGGACGAGGTGAGGGCCGAGTAGGGAAGGAGGCAGCAGCAGACAATATGGAGGCCTTTTGAAATGGAGGCTGCAGCCGTCCATAGGAGGCAGCAGTGCAGTCGCTGCAATGACCTTAGGCCGGGATGAGGTGAGGCCTTTTGAAACCTTAGGCTGGGACGAGAAACGGGGATGGAGCAGGCAGCGGCACAGGCAGCTGGCTCCAGAACTATAACTGGGTGAAGCCTGGTAATCAGCTAGTATTTCTATAATATCTGGAGGATAAGATTCCTCATTCCTACCACACATCGCCAAAGCCATTTAATGAATTTTACGCTTAACATTAATCAGGAGCACAGGTCAGGAATTAAAATGTGGCCAGAATTCTACATTTTATAAACTCAGCAATACCAGTCATTTGACTGAAATAAATCAATTTTCCATTAATTAACATTTAGATATTGCCACCTTGAGAACAGAAAATATATCTACCAGTTACAAAGGGGTTTTTTAGAGCACAAGTAAATATTTAGCTATATAGCTAAATATTTTGTATTACAAAAGTATGTCTACAGGAATGCATACTCCACCTTTCAATATGCTGATTGAAAGAGATGCAGATAAGGTTAGAATTTAGGAAGTACAGATTTGTTGTTACTTTGAATGGCCTAATAGACTGGAAAGAATGAATCCCTACAGACAAAATGAGATTGTGATTATGTTGCGAAGATAAAACTGGATACTACCTATGCTCCATTGGGAGAGTTAAAATACAATTGTAAAAATCAAGTCATTTGAAAAAATGTTACTAAATTCCCCTGAAATACTAGTGAATTCACACACACACCTAACCACATTAGGACAAGAAAAGCTCTAATATCCATAGTAGATAAAATGTTGAATGGGAAATCTATAAATCTGTATGCATTGAGTAATTATGAAGTGAAATCTAATCACCTTCATCAATTAAACTTGTACTAGAGTTGTACTGCCCAACTCTAAACAACTCTGTTTGGCTCACAAGAAACAAAGAAATTAGAATAAACCATTAAAAAGAAGGAAAAAAAGATGATAAGCAAAACAAAGTATAGAGTCTCACTTTCCCATTTGGACTACAAGTAGTCCTCAACTTATGACCATAATCGAGCTAAAAATATCTGTTAAGTGTTACATTTGTCAAGTGAGTTTTGTCCCATTTTATGATCTCCCATGCCACAGCTAAGTAGATCACTGAGGTTGATAAGTTAGTAACTCAGTTAAGAGACTTGGGTTTCCCATTGACTTTGATTGTCAGAAGGTTGCAAAAGGGGATGACATGACCCTGGGACACAGCAATGGTCATAAATATGAACCAGTTGCCAAGCATCTGAATTATGATCTCATGATCATGGGGACGCTGCAAAGGTTGTAACTGTGAAACATGGCCATAAGTCAGTTTTTTCAATGCCACTGTAACATTGAATGGTCACTAAATGAACTGTTGTAACTTAAGGACTACCTGTAGTTCAGGGCTGTCAAACTCCTGGCCCACAGGCTGGATGTGTCATGTGCTGGACACACCCATGCCTGGTTTAGAGAACGGGAAAATGTCCCAATATGTCACGTGACGCTGCCATGACAATGTTGAGCTTGACACTCCTGCTGTAGTTGAAGCTTACAGGTAATCTTCAAGAACAGTCCCATGCAGAGCATTGTAGTTGTCAAGCCACAAGTTGAAAAGTTTATGAGGAGCCAAAGGTGCTCTCTGATCTAGGAAAGGGCATAACCACCACATCAGATGAGTTGTGCAAAGGCCTTCCTAGCCACAGCTAACATCTACTCTTCAAGGAGAAGCTGCAAGTTCAGACCCCACAAGTTACACACCAACCTCGAAGGGAGAAATGCAACTTCATTCAAGGTAAAACATGGTGTATCTCCAGATCTGGGCAGTTCAGACAGTTACAGCCACTCAGTCTGGTAGGATTACATCAGAGATGGTTCTTCCCCAGCCAAACCCATCCAACTTCCATGCACATGCGAAGACCTGACAGCCTCACTTATCGAGCAGAATAGGGTATTATACTGCATACTGAGGATACCAAACCCCTAAATGATGCATAACGTCACTCAGTGATTTCATGTAGATGTTGGAAGAGAGGAGAGCTTGTAGAACCCTGTGCCACCATCTCACACGGGGCTTAGGGAGTGATCTCTCCCCTACAACCACCACTGATTGGAACTGGAGAAAGGAAGAGAACCATCATAAAATGGAGGGTCCAAGCTCTAATCCATGGAGCTGGCTCAGAATAGTGTAGAGAGAAATAAAGAGAAATAAAGGCAGGATTGGATCAGAGCAAAAGTTACCTAGGTCCAGCCAAAACAAAAAACAAAAACCCCATGCCAATAGCCATACTGAAATTTTTAGAAACTCAGTGATACAATGGAACTAGTTGATTAGTTGTTCAAAGTGTTGATCAGAATTAGAAAGCTGCTTGAACTTACCAGTTCAAAGCTGTAGTAACGTAACAAAATATATGAATTTTTGCTTTGAACAGACTGTTTAGTATATAGTGATTGATAATACAGAGAAGCACATATGTTGCTATTAAATGTATTTGGTATTTCTTAAATATAAGAGAAAACTTTTTCCTTCCATTTAAAATTTAATTTGCTAAAGCACTGGGTCACCCATAACTCTAGCGACTTTCTGCCTTGCAGTTTATACAATGGACAATGAAGAACTTTGTAGATGTCCCACCCATTTCTCTCTAGTCCATATATATGATTTGACTGTGCTGCAGTTTTTCATGCCTCAGTCATGTGAAGTACTTTCCTCCTTTATCTTCATTGCCTGGTTTAAAACCATTATCAGATAAAAAAATTTTTGATTAAAACACATGATATTCATTTTGATAGATCTATTATAGTTCTTCCCCATCCTGGATTCCTTCTAGATGGGAACTTCGGCATGGCTGTTGTTGAGGGGTCTGGGAGCTGATGTCTACCCAACTGAAAATTGTCCAGGCTGGAAGGATTAGTTTATTCTAATCATTGCAAGAAATCAAATCAAATAGAGCAGTATCTATTTTCTTCCTGTCATCTTAACGACATTGCATTGCTGGAGTTTTATTCCTGTGGTTTCAAAACTCTTCTGGAAATGTGGAATTTTTGGTGAGATACAGTTCTGTAGAAGAATATGGGGAAAAGCAATTTATACAACAGTGGATTCTGTACAGATATTAGGTCCCCTATGAATGATATGTTTTGAACATATTTCATGTTAAAACTTTCTACAGTATGTATTTAGAAGAGATTAATCATCTTTAGATCATGTACGTAATACAGAACAAGAATTACTTCACATTACAGACAAATATCACATTTTCTTTTAACCTTTTATTTAGAGAGATATAGTCTTGGTATGGAGATATACCATGAGGAACGCAATTTCACTGGCTGTGAGGTATGTATATTCTCCACCAAAATACTCCTCACATCTCAACTGTTTTATAATTTTATTTACACGCAAAACAATATCAATGCATTTCCTTGGCTTAACTACAGTATTAATCACCCTACATGAATAAAAGGAAACATTACTTGCATTACAGAACCAGTTTTCAAAGAGGAATTTGCTTATCTGCTGAAAAGTGACATTTTTGTCAACAGCCAATATTAATTTTGATCAAGACACTTGCACCATATTTTTCTATCCTCACAGCACATTTATTTTAATAATTCTGTAAATAGGTCCTTAGCATGAGCATAGTGTTACAGTTTTCATACATATAATTACACCCAAAACAAATTCTAAAATTCAAATTGTAAACATTCTCTTCATATGTGGAAACTTTTCTATTTATGTCCAATGATATTATGATTTATTTAAAAACTGCAAAAAGGCTAGTTTAACCTAAGCCATGTAGTGAGCAATGCTTTTAATACATTTCTATAGTATTAAATAAAAGGCAACAAAATGACTTGTATAAGCAACATACTTTTAAGCAAAGCATAAAGAAACAATGTCATTAGCATGTTCTACAATAAAGAAAACCATGAGTAAGTATGTGATGCTACAAATGGAAAGGGTAAATACCGTTACTGCTGACAAAGTTGGAGGTAGCATGGATGCACCATTTTATTGTCAGTGAGAAATGCAAGTGAAGTAAAGAATCTTTCCTTACCACAAATAATTTCCAGTATTATGTACATAGGTTTTAGAAATTTGTTTTAACAAGTTCCCTCCACTTTTAGTAAAAAAGTCTTGTGTGATTAAAAAACACATACACAGCTAAATAGTACTAATTGCCCTATTTGAATGGAACAGTCTCCTGATCTATGAAGTACATGATTTTTAATGCCCTAAATTTAATAAATTGCATTAGCATTTCTTGGTATTGTACAAAACACTACATACATACAAACAAAATAAAATATTTTACTAAGCAAGTTTTTTTTTTAAACAAAGCATTGATTCTGGTAACACTGTAAAGAATGCTTTCATTTCATAAAACGTATCTTAAGATCCCATGTGCAACAATTTAAAAACATCTTCTTACGTGTGATGGGTTTGTATCAATAGTGAACACAGTAATTGACCCAAAAACATAGTAAACTTTAAAAATACATCTTCCACCCTATATAAAATATAAAGACTACTTACGGTAACTGTGTTAAGTACTCAATTGTTTGGATGTTAACTGTCATTCTCCTCCCACTCCCATTTTCTTGCTTCGAATTTTATAAACAGATAATTTAACTTTAAAAAAACTAACAAAAGGATTTCAAATGTACATCCAATGTTATATGAAGTGTTTCCATATTCTATGAAGCTGCTTCAGCCATCAGGAAAGAAAATGAAGTTTCAGTGATTGAGGCAGGTTTTTTAAGCAGTGATGTCACTTCCACCATGCCAGCCCCAGTCCGAGGAAGATTTGCGTTGACAATGTGGCGTTGAAGGTGCTTGATCCAATCTTCTTGAACAGATAAGGGTCCTCGAAATACTAGACCACAAAACCTATATAGTTTTTAAATGATCCAAACAAAGTACATTAATGTTTTTAAGCAGCTGTGTATCCAGTATAGTGTTTGCACAAAGTAACGTAAGGAAGGTTTGCTTTAGCGCACAAATTGTCCAAATATGGATTGTATGTATATTAACACAGTGAATTTTTATTCTGGACTTAAAAGTGTTCTTCATGTACAAATTGCTATAATTTTATATCCATTTTATTTCATTAGATATAGTTAATGGCTCATTAGCAATGATAAACTTTCTTCCCTAAGATTTTCATTTTTGGATACATCAAAAACATGACAGACCTAGGTAAACTGTGAAACAAGGCAAAATATTCATAAACAAAGATGCTGGCATACCAGAGTATGGGTGCTATATATGAAAATGCCCAAGGTAAAGTTGTACTCATGAATTGATTCTTTTCTTAAGATCAACAAAAATATCATACTTAGCAGAATATTGGGTATTTCTACTAACTGGGGAGAAAATAACCTGTGTACAAAGTTAAACACATTTAGTGGAATATCTTCTTCACCATCTATTCTTTGTCTCTAGTGACAAATCACTTAGTATTACCTTTCCCAAGATAACATCACACACTTCATTCATTTGTTCATTTTATTTATATGGTTGCCCATCTTAATAAAAGCAATTGTGGCCATAACATAAAAATTCCAAATACAGAATAAACAATATAAAAAAGTTTAATAGCAATCAAAAACAAAAACGAGGATAACACCTCATGTGTTCAAATAATCTCCTTAACCTCTTGCCTGGGAAAACATCCAGGTTATTAAAACTTTCCCAAATGTCACCAGGATCAACGCCAATCTAAACTTTAGTTTTTTCAAAGGACAGACATTGTGGCACAAAAAGCCCATGTCAGAAATTCCTGTTTTCCCAATGAGAAAGTCCAACATACATACCTGTTGTTACTGACTGACAGTGTAACAAATAAAAAACTTTTAAAAGTGAGAGAAACTAAAGGGTTTATCCTATGTTGGATAAACACTCAATACTGATGGAAGAGAAAGTGAGCAATAGAATGCAATAACCTGAGATATTAAAAAGTGGTAATGTTTCCTGAAGTATGCTTGATTCAGAAGTCGGACTTTATATAATTAATAACTAGCATTTGACTTGGAATTAAAAATTAATGATTTAGTCGATTTGTTGGAAAGTTTTGTTTTGACATGAATCAGATACATTGTATCTCTCTGCAATAGCAGAGTTCAAAGCATACTGCTTTCACCCAAGAACAGTACTGCTCCACCCAAAAAAAGTTAAATAATGGTGCAGAAAACTTAACACAAAATTACTAAAATTTTGGAAGATTCTGGCAGATATAATGCTTAATTACTGTACTTGCTCATAGCATTATTAATTCTTTATATCCTCTTTGGCTCTCGTCAATGTATTAACTGAAAATTGCAAAACTTCAGGTTTGTTGGTTTTATACAAACATGAGGTTTTTTTTTTTCCAGTGGCATGTCTGTATCTTAAACCAATATGGGACAATATGCTACAGAGTCAAAAAATATTCCTGTCTTCTTTTGTTAAGGTTATATCTGTATTAGAATACTGAATGTCATTTAGTTAATACTTTTATTCATCTCAAGTACATACTCAGAATATATATCTACTTAAACAAAAACTCTAATAAACTATTATTTTGATTAACTTATATGTCTATATATACCTGCACCGGAGTATGTAAACTTCATCAGCACCATGAGGTAATGGTAGAATTTTTTTCTTGCTTCCAGATCTTGATCTTGATTTTTTTTGCTTACAATCTATGGCTATTGAGAGAGAAAAAGTCCATATATAGATATGAGTATATATATATTGTTCTTGACAAACCTATTGCCCCTGAAAATACATTTAAGAGTTTTTGGCACTTTCTATTATTATACAAAGCTGTAGAAAATATGCATGTTATAGTTCTTCATAATGCTGCAATATGTTTTCTAGTTTCATGCACAACTAAATATACGTTTGAACTTGCTATTAAACTTTCATTCTCAACATACATAATTCTGAAAAGCGCTTAAACTTTTAAGCTACTATAACCGATCGCACAAACATCATGCTTTGCTTGTGAATAGGGCAATTTTGAAATGTTATTTACTGTATTGGAAATGTTATAATTTGTTCTCAGCATGCAATCATAATGCAAAAGGATCAATGATTAAATGCAAAGTATGTTTTGAGAAAACTCATAACTAGAATTTTTGTATATATTAATTTGAAGTGTTTTCTGCTCTTCATGCTAAAAGGAGTCTCGTATATTGGCTATAGCTTAAAAGCTTGGAAGTTGACGAAGACTTCAGCCATCATCTATAGTCATTGCTCAATGTTTCTTAAATTAGGTGTACCAGAATAATGCAGATTACTGCCTCACATGGAGGAGACAAGAGAAGGAGGAAGAAGAATCCACAGGAAATTCTGGTTTGCCAAAAATAAACTGTTAACTATATACTATATTTAAATATCAAATGCATAATATACCTCCTAAGTTCCTTTCTTTCCAAATGACTTCCTTATTCTCTTCTCTCTTTTCCCCCCATCTCCAACTCCACCCCAGATACCAACATCTAAAATGCTGTAAACAAAGCAAGAATACTACTTGCTAATTCTTACATATATGTGCAAGCCTTCAGGAGAAATGTCAACAGGTACAAAAACTGATCTTAACACAAGACGCTATGATTCTTCTGCCAAAGCACTTACAAGAATCTATGAGCAGAACCATTTGTAATTTCCAACTAAAATCTGTACTTACTGCTACAGACTAACTTTCAAGCACTTTGTCAGCTTAGTAGATTTGATAGAATCAAGTGTGTCAAAAAATAGTATCTGAAAATCTTAAGGACAAGCATCTTCCATGACTTAAGAAAAGTTAAGGGAAAAAAAAGGAACGTGAATGCTGACTGACAGTATCATAAGTCTTTTCTACTACTTCTAGGTGATTGAAAAAAATAAAATATAAAAAAATCAGAAATGTATTGGCTTGTACAGATCTATGAACATGCGGATTCTCTTGTCAAACTGAAATATGAATTATATTGGTTTGTAGGACAACATATGTATGCAAATTATATTTTTGGACATTGTTAAAAGGACAGATATCAACCAAAAATAGTAAAAAAAATGTATATTTTGTCTCAGGGATGACAATGGTAAAACATTAAAACTAGGCTAAAGTATCATTTAAAATGCTATTTGAAAAACACAGAGGCAAGTCCCACTACTGTGCACTGATTTATTCCTTACCTTTTCTTAAACTTGATTTCCCAAGATAGCCAGCTTCCAAAGCAAATTTTCCACCCTGCTTCCCAACTCTCACCAAATGATTAGATTTCTGCCAAAGCAAATGCTCTAGGGATTTAAGATTACACTAGTTATCTGTTCTAATGCTAGCTTCTTTTACACAGATTACTGAGAGCTAAAATAGTTCTGGGACTCTGATATGAAACATTGTCCTGAAGGCAAAAACGTAGGTTTCCATAGGTCTTACAAGAAAGGGAACCATGAATTGGAATGATTCTCAATACTTGGTCTATGCAGGGCTTAAACCCAAAACACTAGAATCTGATTTCAAATTCATATTATCAAGTGGTATTGCCACCTGATCAGGAACTATAATAACAAATTCGCATCTGCATCTGATCAGCAAAGCTTATAAATATGAATCTAATACACCGTGTTTACAAAACAAAGATAAATGCCGACTGCCATTTATCTACCTTTCATATCAGAGGCCACTCAGCTGTCTTATATTTTCTGTAGCAATGTCTACCCTTTGGAATGAGGTCCCCCCCACAAAATCCAGATGGACTCTACTCTGCTGATGTTTAGAAGTCCCACAAAAGTCTTCACCCAGGCCTTCAGTGAGGGAGAGTGAGACCATGTCACTTCACTGTGCTTGCAGAGTTGAGATATTATTATTTTCACTTGGTGTGTCGTTAATAATTAGTGATATTGTGCTCAAACTTTACTAACATAAATTATGCAAGATAAGATAGAATAAAACAATATATTAGATATTCCTTGAAGAATAAATGTAAATATTTGACAAATGGGCTGAAACATCATCACACAATTTTGAAATTTAGTTTAGAAAAGCAAGCATAATGGGAACTGAATAGAGCCATGCTGCAGTAACCAAGAGTTCACATGATCTTTGCCGGGACACTGCTATTAGACTCTGCTATTCTTTTCCACCATTAAATAAGCATATTCTACATAGTTTTGACTTTATTGTTAATTCACGAAATAGCTTAAATTATCTCCAGGTCTGTTACTATAAAAATTACTATTCTGATTTCTATTCTGTTTATTGCTTGCCAAAGAATCAATGTATTTGTCATTGGACAGAAAGAGCAAGCTATGGGAAATTCAGTAACTGAAAGCTGTCTCTCAATGCATTTAAGAAGATGCTCTGGATAGATTCAAAGATTCTTCGTTGTATTTAAAGGAGTTGTGTTTCTACCTGATGACGAAATTTAAGAAATCTGAAAGCCTGAAGCTTTGATAATATTTCAGATGACTCAATGAAGTCTTTCCTTTGTGGATTTTAGGGTATTCCTATGGGCCACATATCCTCTTTGCTTTATATATTTTTATAAAGTAAAAGGTAGTCTTCCACTTTAATTAAGTCTTCCACTAATTCCACTGTAATTAAGTCCAGAATTATGGTTCTAAGTCATGCAAGTCATTGGTCATTTTTAAAACTTGATCTTATTTTTCTTTTTTTGCAGCACTCATTGAGTAATCACCATGGTTGTTAAGTGAATCTGTAGCCGTTAAGTGAATCCATTATACACAATGGGAATTTTTTATGGGAAACTATAGGTAAATTCTGGTTTCCAGCAAAAAAAACTGGAGCACGAAGGTGATGGCTAGAAGATCTTCAAATCTGGGTCATAAGTATCGTTTTCAGGGTCCATCATAACTCTGAATAGTCACTAAGCAACTGGTTTTAAGTCAGGGACTACTTGTATGTGAAAATATGTATACCTTTTTAGCAGTAAAAAAAAAGTGCAACAGAGATCTCTGCCACAGAATAAAGATATGTCCATCTGCAGACTTCCCCAAGGTAATTCTAGTTGAAAAGTTATATTAACTTCTTTTAAACATGAATGAACGCATTTTAAAAAAACATCAAATCTGCAACACCACTCAACCCCATGACTGTGGACAGTGGACAGTATGTAAACCAGATGGAAAAAAGCACACAACAAATAAAAAATGGCCAACTCAATAAAAGAACAAAACTAGTATTTTTTCAAGCATAATAGCATTCTCACAAAGTCAATCAAATGAGCCCAAGGCAAAAAACTGGTTTTAATTGAGTCAATAAGGGACAATTTGAATATGAATACCTGGCACTGTTCCAGAGGATAGCTACAACCGAGAAGGCCCATTTCCTGGATCCCATCAGATAGTGCAGTTTAACTGATGACCCCAAAGCATGCTAATTATGTCATATCTAATGGAACAGGAAGACACTACAGCAGACAGGAAGTCCCTTACATAGCTAAATCCTGTGTCACCAAAGATCTTGTAGGTGATAATGAGCAACCTGAGTTGTATCCGAAACCCTACTAGTAGTGTAGCTCCCGGAACAGAGGTACTACATGGACAAACAAACCATGGCATGCCTGTAACTGTCCATTCTGCCCCATTCTGGACTAGCTACAATTTAAAAAGGAGTCATATCTCTACTTGCTAGAGATATGACTCCTTGAGTCAAGTTCAACCCTTACTGATCACACAGATATCTCTACAAGAGAATTTTCGGCATGTGTACTATAAGGGTTTCTCAATGCTTTCTTGTGGGATGTTATTTTTGACTTTCCAGTTTAATAGCCCCAATCCAAATCTGATCCTCTTTAGCTTTTTAAATCATCTAAGGACAGATAGGTGCTGCCATCTGCTGTAGACAATCAGTAGCTACAATGAATTATTAATATATTCATTTTTGTTTGGGAAAAGTAATTATTGCAAATTAATATTTTTTTCTATGCCAGAATAGAAATCTTTTGTTAGGCAGTAAGAATGCATAAATATATTTTAAAATAAGCCATGTAACATTCTCTTGGGTAACTGAGAATTCTCACCACAAGTTTCAGTGAGGTCAAATGAAGATAAATATCATTTCTTTTAAAATACTGTAAATAAATTTGGAGAATTATTCTATGAAAAATGAAGATGATTTACATGCTATGACAAGAAACCACTAGAACAGGGGTCCTCAACCCCCCACTACTGTGCTGTGAGAAGGTGTTGGAATAAATATCTACTATTCAGTACAATATCTTACAAAGAGGTTGAATCAGAATAAGCTTACATTTTACTAATGTGGTTTTTTTTTAATTAGAAGTACGAGTTTGATTGCTTGTAATGATAATTTGACAATTTCCTGATTTGGACCTCTCCTTATTCTGATATAAAGGTTTGATTTTAGACATTTGGACTTACAAAAAACCCAATTTGTCACTAGAGCTAATGCCTATCTTTTTTTTGTATTCTATGTTCTTGCTGGATAAGGCAATGTCAGACACGAACAATCCACACTTGTAGTGGTCAAAGTACTACTTTATTGTTCTATGCTGATTTAACGGGAATCTCCCAAACTAGCACTTTTGCTTGGGAAAGACTAGATATGGCTCAGGATACCAATAGAATATTTGCAGTTCAGAGTTCAAATGAGGGGTCCTTGATGTTTTCTGAACTTGGTTGTTTTTTTGCGGATGTTTCATTACCCAAACTAGGTGATATCAACCCTGCTCCAATGATGTTACCTAGTTTAGGTAATGAAATGTCTGCAAGAAAATAATCAAGCTCAGAGAACACCAAGAACCGCTCAAGGTGTTTTGGAGAGGAATGGGACAACTCGCTCTAGCTGACTTGCTCCAGCCATCTCACCACAGCTGCCTTGTCCCTGCCAACCCACCATGGGACAAGGCAGCTCTCTTCAGGACAATTCAATGTGGGATAGCTCAAGAGAGGGACAAGTAGAATCATCAAAAGTCACTGAGGCTCACCCCAGCCTCAATGACTTTTGACTTGAGAAAGTTCAAAGCTAAAGCAAGACAAGACCCATTGCAATTCATTGTCCCTCTCTTGACTGTCCCTATCCTGCGTTGAATTGCCTTGCAGAGAGTTGGCTGCAGCAAGCTGTCCCATGGCAAGTTCAAGCTTAATCCTAAAACTTTTGAGAAGGTGCTTCTCAAAAGATCCCTTCAAGAGACGATCTCATAAAATTTATTTATTTATTTTAATCCCATTTATATGCCGCCCTTCTCTGGAGACTCAGGGCGGCTTACAATCTGTTTAAGC
>JANHFR010005056.1:4614-15412 GCA_032468015.1 Mimophis mahfalensis | reverse complement strand
TGGCTCTTCGGCTTGGAAACAGAGATGAGCACTGCCCCCTAGAGTCGAGAACGACTAGCACATATGTGCGAGGGGAAACTTTACCTTTACCTAAACGAGTAAGACTGCTTGCTACTTTTCAATCATATTAATCAATGCAATCTGATGAAGATGATATTTAAAAGCTATATTGGGTACAATAACAAGCTGACAACAAAAGGTGTTCTTACGGACACTGGTGCACATAAATACATTGGTGTCTATGTGTAAACTAGATGATATATTTAAGTTTCAAAAACAAAGGAACCCTAATTTTAAATAGCACACATCAGTTGTAATTCTCTCCAATAAAATCTCTTTTGCTAAATTTTACTTGTCATGTTTACATTTATTATATTGTAATGGCCTGTGATCTATTTCTTCCTTTCTTTCCCTCTCTCATTCATCTCTCATCTCATCCAATCATTTTGGCCAATGTTATCAGGAAATATTCAGTGTTTTCCATTTTATTGTAGGCTGCAACCCAATGACCTTTAAAAAGGCATCACCAGAGGCCTTTATACATTTCTCTTCATTAGTAAGAGAGAATTGGTCTTGAGAAGAAAGAATTGCCCTCTCAAACTTCCTCTGCAAGGCTATAGAAAAATTCCCAGGGCTTTTCCACACTACAGCTTTAAGATGCATGACTCCAGCACTTAACCAGCTAGAAATGAAACTCCCTTAAGAAATCCTTCTCTGGATTTCAAATATCATGGTGATGACCTCATGTTCTTTCCAGACTTCACTTAGTGGATTCTCCTGCTTCTTTATCCCTCCTACCAATGGCAAAGCACATTCTTTCTTTTCCATGTGCCTTGAGGTAGATCTTTTGTTATGGAGAATAGACTAGCCAAGGGACTTAATGGGTTGTTAGCAAAGGTGGGGCTGAGTTTCTGCCTTGAGTTTCCACCAGAATATTTCTCTAGGGGGAGGGGGGAGTTCTAACTTCCAACACATGGATGGCTCTTTCCTGTGGTAGATCTTTGAATGAGCCTGCTTCTCTTGCCTCTTTTCCACTTGTTGTCTTCACCAGTGGAGAAGGGAGGGAGAGAAGGAGGAGGAGGCCAACAGCACATTTTGTCATTATTGCTTGCATTTAGGTTATATGAGAAATTTTGCTTCCCTGGAATTCTAGCAAGATTGGGAAATTAACATCAGTATGAACACACGGCCACAGCAATCTTTGCTTTGCTGTGCTTTTGCAAGGAAATCAAAGCCAAACAGGAATAAAGTCCAAACAAACATGTTAACTTGGTTGGATTGCTCACCATTTGTTTAAATGATACCATATGAGAGAATTAGGGAAGCTACCAGTTCATGAGATACACTTTATAACAACTCTGGGAAAACTTCTGGCCTTCCAAATGTTGCTAAATTACAATTCAGAGGCTTCCGTTTGCATAATTAATAGTTAAGGAAGTAGGGTCTTATAGTTCAGGTCTTCCACCATGCAAAGCAAGTTATAACTTCTTGCTTTCACTGTAATATACTGTATACCTTGTGCAGAGCAATTGTAAGAGTTCAAAAGGCCTCTTGCATAAATATAAAATGCATTTCATTTTATATTTCCACTTTACATTTTCTTGCCAGCAGATGGCACCTTCTTATTATTATAAGGCAGTTTCTTTGTGACATTGCTCATAGGTACCACTCCTATTGACCTTAATTTGAATGTTAAAATGCATACAGATCTCATACTTGACAAAAACAAAGTGGATGTAGTTAGGCCATCAAGCCTATAATATTTGCTTTACCACTCCCCCCCCCCCACAAAATCTCCAATACAATAGAGCAGGGCTGTCAAATTCGCAGGCCACGGGCCCAATGCGTCATATGCTGGCCATGCCCACGCCCAGTTTAGTGAAGGGGGGGGAGTCCAAATATATCACGTGACGCCACTGTGATGACGTGAATTTGACACCCCTGCAACAGAGCCTCCCCCAAGTGTCTTAACTGGACATGCAAGAAATTACATCCGGAATCATTAACATGCAAACATGTAGATTTCTGCCCTATCATACAGCAATGCAATCAACCAAGAATAGGCTTATCTTCACATTTCTCTAGCAAAAACGTACAATTCTTCATTTCTACTGTTCTGTAGCACATTATATGTCTGCTTGTTTTAATTGGCAGCTGGGAGTGCCTTCACAGCTTGGATGACCCTTCTGGACTTAAATATACTTGGACTCCTGGCATTCCTTGTCATCCTCCCAGTAACACACACACACACACATACCAGAGGTGGTATTCAGCCAGTTCAGCCACCTTCTGGAGAACTGGTAGCGATAATTTAGAGAACTGGCAAATATTACCTCTTATTGGCCGACACTGGCAAATACCACCTCTGATTGGCTGACAGCATAGCCATGCCCACTAAGTCATGCCCATAGAACCGGTAGTAAAAAAAATTGAATCCCACCACACACACACACACACACACACACACACACACACACACACACTGGATTAAGGGAACATGCAACTGTGGCCAGTTCTAAATCCAGCTTGGTTTTCTCTACTTCCCTTATCCCATCCAGAGAGAAGTCAGATAGAAGAAAAATATTCCTGACATAATTTTGCATCCAAATTGTAAATCAGTGCCAGCATCTGGAGTAGGTCTGGTTTGCTGGAGGGCTGCATCTTTTGCCAAAGTTATGTATCCCAAACTACACAGAACAGTGTTTCTCAACCTGGGCCCCTTTAAGATGTGTGGATTTCAACTTCCCCAGTTAGCCAAGCTGGAAGAATAGTGGAAGTTGAAGTGCACACATCTTAAAGGTGGCTAGCTTGAGAAACACTGACCTAGAACACAATAGAAATATAGGAGTGACAACTACTAGTAGGTGAAAGCCATCCACAGTAATATACACCTTGTTTTATGGGAGATCCAGAGTTACTGATTTCTATAGATCAAACTCTGGCTGCCAAACTGCCGGCCCACAGGCTGGATGCATCACACGCTGGGCACACCCATGCCTGGTTTATTGAAGGGGGGGAAAGTCCTGATACATCACATGACCAGAGATGGTATTCAGCCAGTTCTGACAGGTTCTGGAGAACTGGTAGTAATCATTTTGATTGGTTCAGAGAACCAGCAAATACCACCTCTGATTGGCCAACTGCATAGCCATGCACCATACCCACAGAATTGGTAGTGAAAAAATTTGAATCCCACCACTGCACATGACGCTGCTGTGATGTGAGTTTGACACCCCTGCTATAGATGGACATAAAAAAGATTAAAATGCAGTATTAGAATAGAAACGGCCATATTCTACTTGCATTCTTTTCCTCTGCATAATATTGAGATTCACTCTGCTGCTGGAGAAAATCATTTTATTCCTCTCAGAAGTATATGAAATAAAATTAAAAAAAACCCCAGCTGTAATTGTGGTCAAAACAAATAAAATCTTTATTATGGTCACAGACCATCATAAGGAGATGGGATGCAAACAATAATTTTTTAAAAAGCTAAAAAAAAATAAAAACGAAGTTACACAAGGCTAAAAAGCATAAAAATATGTTTGAAAAGTGCTAAAAGGCATAAAAACAAAAAACTACAAAAAAATCTAAAGGGAGGGATAAAAGCATTAAATGGATAAGGAGAGCATAAAAGTTGATATATGGCTAACCAAATCTATTACAATGCTTGGTGCTCTTAAATAATAAACTAGAGATGCTCATTAAAACTAGTTTGAGGCACAGGTCATCATCTGATGGATTTTGGAAACTGCTGCGTGTAAAAAAAAATGGTATGTTGTAGCAGGGTTAGTATCTGCTAGCAGCCAGGAGGTGTAGAGTTGTCTGTGTACTCTGGGCTCACACATAAATGATGAAATGATGCTAATATGGATGTCTCTGCAATACAGGGGCTGGAGGAGTACATGCTGTGTTGTTTTTGTGTGTCCAGAGTCACAGGAGCATTGCCTCTAGATAGGGAGTTTTTCTGTAGCAATAGCACTTAGACCTATATAACACTTTGTACAGCTTTCCAGTCCCCTGTAAGCAGTTTACAGTCAGCATATTGCCCCCAACAATCTGGGTCCTCAATACAGGTTCTTGTATTGGCCTTCAAGGACATCATGCACTTCAAAGGCCCTTCAGGGGCTAGGTACTCGGAGTTAAATAAACCATAGAAGAGGTAGTGTTGGATTCAATGACATTTGGCACTTTGCATCTGCTACATGCTACATGCTGTTTAATGGCCTGAGCATGCTCAGTAGACGACCTAGAGAGAAGAATGAAATTCGAGTTGGCACTGTCTTCTTCCATGTAGACTGAAAAACATCCCTCAAAGCAGGGGTGGGCTGCTGCCAGTTTGCACTGGTTCATGTGAACCAGTAGTTAAGATTCTGTGCCTGTTTTTTGGCTGTTTTTTGGGAGGGGCACTTCTGGCTGTTTTTCGGTCCATTTTTTGGCTGTTGTTGGGCCATTTTTGAAGGCTTTTCAGGGCCGTTTTCAGGCCAAAAACAGTCTGAAAATGGCCTGAGAAATGACCTGAAAACTGCCCAAAAAACTGCCAAAACACAGGCTGAAAAATGGGTGGGGGTGGGGGCAGCGTCAGTCAGTGGTGGGATTAGCCCCAACTGGCTGAATCCTACCTCTGCCTTTGAGGCAAGTGGCCAGGAGGCGGGGCTGAGTGTGATGATTGACATCACCCACCAGGCACATGACCAACTGGCCATGCCTACCTAGCCAGAGAACTGGTTGTTAAGTTATTCCAATCCCACCACTGCCTCAGTGTTAGCAGAATGAGGCCGAGGTGGGAGGGAGATAGTTTGAGCCAATAGTTGTGTATAGTCACCCATGTTCTAGCACTAGCACCTACTTTCCTGAGGCCTGTCTCCAATCTCTGGATGGCATTAGAGACTTGAAGAGCTGATCTGGAATGAGAAATTGAACAAGTTTTTACAGGCAGATTGAACAAGTTTTTATAGGCAGTCCTCAACTTATGACCAGAATTGAAAATAGAATTGCCGTTGCTAAGTAAAACAGTGAGTTGCGTCCAATTGTATGACCTTTTCTGCCATTGTCATTAAGCAAATCACTGCAGTTTTTAAGTGAATCACATTAATCAAATTCAGCTTCCCCCATTGACTTTGCTTGTCAGAGGCCATCTGGGAAGGTTGCCGATGACAAACACATGACCCTGGGACACTACCACCATCAGAAATACATGCTGGTTACCAGGTGTCTGAATTTTGATCACACAAAGGTAGGAATACTGTGATGGTCATAAATGTGATGTCACATTTTTGTTTAACATCATTGTAAATTCATTGAATGGTTGCTAAATGAATGGTTGTAAGTCAAGAGCTACCTGTAATTGTGCATGGTTGGAGAAGGGGCCCAGCTGGGTATTGTAAAGAAGTTGTCCTATTGGCTTGGCTTCAAATAGTTTGAGTGCTCCAGGTATGTATTGGCCAGCTCATGACAAGAGCTCCTCTGTGCATTTTCAGCAATTTAGGCCCCATGGGGTTTGCTGCAGTTGGCAGAGTAATTGTGGTCTAATTTTAACCATCTCCATAGCTCCAAATGGAAAATGAAAATGTTCATGATTCATATCAATAACTTTTGACAGGTCATGATGTGTGGGAACTGGCTCACAAGGCTAGCATGGTCTTTGATCGTTTTAGAAAAAAATTGCACTGTCACAATATATATTTGAATACATATTTATTGCTTAAATGTGCAACTACTTAGACCAGAACAACAGTCCAACAGATGCTGGGGATGGGCCTGCCAATTGTTGCTTTCATCCCGGACGTATTCTAAATAATGTTCAAAGCAGGCTTAACATCTATGATTACTTGCTTTGATTACTGCATTCCTAAGATAATGGTTTTCAAAATTACATTTTCCATTTGAAGATTAAATAGTTACTCCCAAGTTACTTTTTCTTTTCTTTAATAAAGTGGGGTTCAAACTATCCTCAAAAGAGAAAATTAATATAGAGAGGGCTTACTGGCATCTTGATTAAGTATTATTAGTAATCATTTAGTATTCTCATTATTTTCCCAAGCTAATCAACCTCTATGTATGCCAGTATGCACATTTTCTTCTCTCGGCTATCGTAGTGCAGAAGGCTTTATTTTTTATTGAAAAAAAGAAATGAGAAAACTATGGAAATTTTCCTTTGGATTGTCTAAGTATTTACAGCTCCATCTGGATTAATTCATTCTGCCTCTGAAAGTTTAATATGGAAGCTTTTAATTCAGAGATGAACACATGAATATAACATGCTGTATACAGGGTCATGCTATCATGTTACCAAGAAATTAAACTCAGGATACAGCTACTTAGCTGAGGAGAATGTGAAATTTTTATTGAAGCAGATTTGAGATTCGCTTGCTGCCGTTACGTTGCACAGACAAATTAAACACTCTGGAATCAGAAATGTAATTCAGGTTCTGTTTATTAATGCACTTTATTTTCTTTATTATTGATCCAGCTTTCAGAAGCATACAGTGGTCCCTCGACTTACAAAATTAATCCATTCCGAATGCATATTCGGAAGTCGGAAAATTCGTAAGGCGAAAAGCGGCTTCCCATAGAAATGCATTGGGAACGGATTAATTCATTCCGGAGCCTACAAAAAAGACCCAGACTCCCAGTTTTTTGTGGAAACCTCTTTATGAGGTGCACTTTAAAGGAATGCAAAGTGCACAGCAAAATTAGGTTTCTACAAAAATTTTTTTAAAAAAGAACTTTACCAGCCGTTCAGGACCAGGCCGTAAGTCAAGGAAACTGCGGCTGTCATTTGGAAGTCAGGGAAACCGCAGCTAAAAGCACCAGCAGTTTCCCCATTCAGATGTTGAAATTTTTGTATGTCGGGTTGTTCGTATGTCGAGGGATGACTGTATATTATAACGTGAAAAAAACAGGACCTTGATAATGCTTTGCTTACCAGTATGTTCTCCTCAGAGTTCTGTCAGTCTTTTGCCCAAGAAACAGATGTGGTTTTTTTAAAAAAAATCATGGCCCTAGTCACTGTCCCAGCTAAATTTTGAGCCTAGAAAAATAAATTCAATTATTCTTTCAACTTCTTTCATATCTTATCTATGGATATTCTCAATCATCCAGGTCATGGTTCTCCCAGAGGTGCTTTTCCAAAAGGCAACTGGACTTTCTTGGTTTTTTCCTTGAAGGCATTTCACTTCTCATCCAAGAAGCTTCCTCAGTTCTGTCTGAATGGTGGGGAATGGAAGGATTTATATAAAGCCTTCCATTCCCTGTCGTTCAGTCACCTTTGGGATGTCCTTCCACATCTGTTTCAAGGGATTGGCATTGCTTGCTTGACTCTCTCTCCCACCCCTTGTCCCAGAAATTGATTTGGGCATTGTCTTTTTTTACTTTCAGAAGAGATAAAGAGTCTTCACTTCTACACATCAGAAAGGGTATAATCGACATATCTGACAATATTGATATTTCTCCCACAAATGTAAATTCTGCTTCTTCTAACCTAGTTTTTCTTATGTAAATTCTGCATGCAATGTAAACAAATAGAGTGATAGGATGCACTCTTGTTCCAATTTTGAATCATTTACCTGCACTGTATCCTTTTCTAACTTTTGCTTTCTATTCATTCCCGCCATTTTTTCAACAGGCAGATAAGGTTGCTCAGTACAACCATGTTTTTCTGGGCCAATGATAGTTTGTTGAGGTCTACACAACAATTAGCACAGTGACAGCGAAACTTTTTGGCACCGAGTACCAAAAAAGGGGGGGAGGAGTGGTCATGACCACCTACGTGCCACTTCCCATTTGTTTGGGCCTGGGAGAGTGTGCGCAGGGGCAGGGGCATAGTGCATGCTATGCCCCTCCCCGCACATGTGTGCACTCTCCCAAACCCCCAAAATGCTGAAAAAACATGAACTTTTTGATTTTTTTTTCAGCATTTGGGGGCTTGGGAGAGCAAGCCTGGGTGCGGGAAAGACGAGAGGGGATTCCCCTGTCCCCCCGTGCATGCGCACACCCTCCCAAGCCTCTAAAATGAAAAAAACCCCATGAATTTAACTTTACTGTTCATGTTTTTTTGGCATTTGGGGGCTTTGGAGTGCGCAAGCATGCGTGGAGGCGGGGGAGAGAGGAGATAGCTCATGTGCCAGGCAACATGGCTCTGCATGCCACTTTGGGCACGCGTGCCATAGGTTCGACATCACTGAATCAGCATGTCTGGCAGTAAAACCCATTGAATTCAGTGTGGTTGACATACAGAACTGGCCAGCTAATTAATACATTTATGTAATGTTTACCTTACTGAGCTCAACAGAGCATGTACTAAGTAGTCATGTATGAGAACTGTCTGCACCTTGTGTTGGAAAAAAATACAGTAGGCGGTTCATTTGCAACACTAAATCTTAAATGGAAATCATTATAAGGTCAATAAATAAAATGCAATGCAGTAGTAATAAAATAATTCAACCCAGTGTCTTAATATTTGCAAAATATTAAGTACACCCAGTCCTCACTTAACAATGGCTGTTAGGACTGAAATTTCCATTGCAAAGTGATGTCGTAAAGCATGACCTCATGTGTCTGCACTACTGTAAGATGCTAGAGTGGGCAGAGCTTTGAGGACCACGTCATAAGTGCCTCCATTCAGCACTCTGCTAAGTTCTTTTGGTCACTGAAATAAACAGAAAGGATTGGTCATTTGATGGTTGGTTGATGGATTGTCGTTTACTGGAATACTTCCTATATTTCATGGATGCAAAACCTTTTCTGGGACAAGGGCCACATCTGTTTGTGGGAATTTGTGTGCCTGAGGAGCGGGAAGCAAATAATGGATGAATCAAATAAATATTCAAACTCACCTTTATTTTCATAAGTTGATTTCCTTCCCATCAACTTCTTCTTCAGTCTTAAAATCATTACACTGAATTTTAACTTCCCTATTCAAAACCCTGCAACACCTGTAGAGCGTCCAGATACCACAAAAGATCTGCAGGGGTTTTATCCTGGCTTATGAGGTGAGCATCCCAAGGCTTCCTAACCCCTATGTGTCATTGGATAAGTAAGGATGATTTACAAGGTATGGAAAAGCGCAGTAAGTGATGCTGGGGTGAACTATATCTCTGCTTTCTTTTCTTTTTCCCATTTCAGGCCTTTAATTTTGTTGACTTGGTGTGTCTTACTTTATTCATGCACCATACATAATTTTACTTACCTTGAAAGTAATCACATGGTGGCTACATGCGTGGATGCATTTGCATATAGGTGTATCAACCAACAGAAGGTGGAACAAACTTCAGGACAAGAAACCAGCATTTGAGTCACCTGGTCATGTTTCACCACAGAGAGTTAGATTACATTTCTTGTTCAATGATTCACAAATTCACAAATCCCTCTGTAGAGCTCAGCCCATGCAAAGGCTGGGTAGCTCTGCTCCTCCCTTTTAGTCTCAGCATTGAAAGAGGCACCTGGGGCCTTCTTATCCTTGATTCTTGCAGTCCTGCCTTCTCAACCGATTCTGCAAAGACAAGACCAAAGCTCCTTTCATCTGCCTGCCTGCTGTGTAGAGGAACAGTTGCCTTGCCAAGGTTTTAATCTAGTGCTGGGGTTTCTTGTCTTAGCCACCTTGTTTGCTCCGTCCCATGTGTGAGCCAAGATGCAGCAAAGGGGATAGAACAGCGGCGGTCCATAACCGGAAAGGACAAGGAAAACAATGGAACCGGAGGTGGTATATATGGCTTGTCTGGAAAGCCTCTAGTCCTTCAGCTTTTCGTTTTAAAACACAGGCACACATACAATTCTGGGCACCGTTTCTCTGAAGTAAGCCCCCTGTGATCAATGGGACTTACTCCTTGCCAAGTGTGTTCAGAGGTAGCCAGCAGGGGGAATTTTCTCAATATGCTAAGCTATTGTACAGAGCTAGGAGACTTCACAGGAAGCTACTTTTAAAAACAGGTAATGTTCCTTTAAGGGCTGATGTCAGGTAGAAAAAAAGATAACACTGGGTTTCAAAAGAGAAAGAGGTTTCTTGCTTTTCCCCACCCCACACCCACCAAACAGATGGAGCTTTCTTAAGCACGCCTCAGGCTGGAGGCTGTTAGCATAATTAGGAAGGGAAAATGTCCAATATGAGACCTGTATGAACGCCATATTAAACCACTTAGTGTGTGGTGTATCAGGAGGCTTGTATTCCTCCTTGACCTTTTAAACAAATATGTTTTGGAACCTCTTGTTGAAATCGGTAGGCAAGTGCAGATGTTTACAGATGTTAGCCAGGACATGAAATGATGTCGCTAATGCCATTTCCTAGCAAAGACGCCTCTCGTTTCGATTCTGCGACACACAAGAACATAAATGCGGGGATGAGATTCTTCCAAGCCTTTCTTCAAAGGAGTAAAACCATGTGTTGTGAAAAAGGTAAGAGGAAAAGAAAAGGGGTTTTCATTTTCTTTGGTTTTGCTCAAAATACTATTTGAAGGATGTACCGGTCACACTGGGCTCATTTCACACGTGGCTTTGAATAACTAGACTGCAATTTGCATGCTCAGGATTCTGAGAATTTGACTGCGGTATTACCAAATGTGAGTTTCACATCTGTTTACATCATGACACACACTAGAAGGAAGCTTGGGTTTCACTCTGCCTGTGTCCCAAATCATGCAGAGTGATATATACATATATGTATAACAGTCTTGGTGTATTTGGATCTTTTCCCATGTAAGGTTGAGAGTATTTTGGTGACATTTCGATGAGGTCTCACTCGTCATCTTCAGGCTGGTGTCTCCCGGAAGCACAAACCTGAAGATGATGAGTGTGACCTCAT
>JANHFR010005055.1:290792-303696 GCA_032468015.1 Mimophis mahfalensis | reverse complement strand
ATAATAATAACAATAATAACAATAATAACAATAATAACAATAACAACAACAACAACAACAACAACAACAACAATAATAATAATATGGTGATTTAACTGAAGGCCTGATAATCACTGTAGGGCAGGGATGTCAAAGTTGCGCGGATACATTGCCGTAATGTGATGTATCATAACCTTTTCCTCCTTTCCTAAAATGGGGGTGGGCATGTCCAGTGTGTGACACATCCGGCCTGTGAGTTCGATACTCCTGCTGTAGGGCTTTAATTCATCCTACCTTTCCTTTTACAAATGTGCAGAGCTACTGATGGCTATTTGGAAGGAAGGATTAACCCTCTTTAATTTTTAATTTTTTTAAAAGATAAATTTCCTCAGGGTAATGATGCTGTCTTCAAAAGGAGGGGATGGAATTACCAGGGTAACCATAGGGTTAATGGAATAACAAAAGCTGGACTTCCTCTTGTTTTCTGAACACCTCTAGGAAATCAGTGTATTTTGGGGTTATGTCTTGTATAACCTCTTACTCTCTTGGACTTCTGGAATGGAAACTGGAATATATCCTTTGCAATGGAATGATTTGAAGCTTACTGGACTATTTGACCAATCATTTAGGATTCTGGGTACCATGCCATGCAATGCTCACATAGCTCATGGGGAAGGGAGAAACTTGATAAAACTTTTGTACTGTTATGTCTATTAACAGACAGAGATAGATCAGGTCATGTACTATGAATATGAGTTTCAGTTTGTCAGGATTTTATCTGCTAGACCTTTCTGGAACTGATCTATTAAAGCAACCTCATTTCAGCTTAAGTCTTGAGTCTTATCTAAAACTAATTTATGTAGTTTGCCACCGAGCTATGTCCTTAGTGTAACTTTCTGAAGTGGCATTGAGTGGTTTTTCAGAAAGCTTTGTTGTAGCAATGGAATAGTTCCTTTTGCAGATGGTCCAAATAGACTAATAATGAAGCCAACTCGGATCTGGTCAGTGGAAACATCTTCAGGACAAAGATTGTTATGTTCTGGGACTACTGGAAACTGGTCAAAGAATCAATCCCTTTTTTAGAAACAGTGATTGGATGCTTATGATTGGGAAGAGATAGTTGGATCTGTTGGTTGGTTCTGGTGTAATGGCAAGGCATCATTTTTTGTATGGACTTGCATTTTCAGCTTGCAGTCCTTCATCTTGACCAATGAGGACAAAAAAGCCACTTTTTAATTGAGGACAGAGACTGGAAACAACCGGTCCTTTGCAAACACAAAGTAAGGCAATTGTAAGTCTGAAAGCTTTTATTAGCATGTTGTAAATCTTTCACTGGTAGTTGCACAGAGCTAAGAGCGAGTAATTTAAACAAAAACTTGGAGAGTTTAAAGAGAAATTTCATGCCTTATAAATTATGCTAGGGTCACAAACTGCTAGCTTGGAGAGTTCAGGGGCAGGAATGCTGATGAGAATCTAAGATAATCTATAGGTCAAACAAGAGAGCCGGTCCACAGAATCCAGTATCAGAGCCAAAGTGAAGATCTGTTCAAAAGTCAGAAGAGGAAGGATCTTGAATATATACAACTCCGAGTAAGAATCTGCTTCAAACAAGAGAAGGGGCTGGACCATGATCTTATGTTCCTGATTGCACTTCATACTGGGAGCCTTCTCCTTTTTTGAAACCCATGCCAGCCTCTCCAGTTGGCAGTTTGATTAAGGACTTGGTACTTTCCCACACCCAAGCTCTGACTCTTGATCACTGAATTGGTGACAACTGGAATGAATCAAATCTATCGTTTGCAGTTGGCTGAGGGGTTGCTGTTTTTTGACCTGCAGGCTAGAAGACTAATTCTCTTCAGACTCAAAGTCAGAAGAGTTAAAAACGAACATTAAAAACTTGAATCAGTCCTGCCTCTTAAATACCGAGACTCGTTTAACTAATGGAAAGCCAGGTAGGAAAAAGGCCAGAGACAGTTGTGATGATTTAGTTCACGGGTGTCAAACTCTATCATGTCACATGATGTAGTGTGATGTTTTTTGCCTTTGTGGAGTCGAAGTGGGCATAGCCTGTGCCTGACTTATCTGGCCCATAGACCACTAGTTTGACAGACCTGATTCCTCATCTGCTTTTTATCGTTTGTTCTGATCTTAGAGGTACAAAGAGATCTCCAACATACATATTAGTGCTGACAAAATATTTCTGATTTTTAAACAATTATTAAAAATAATTCCATTAAATAGATGTGAGTGACCTATAGGCCTTCCAAAGATGACCCTCTGTTTAACTTCCCTTCTGTGCAAACTGAACGTGAGACAATTCATGCAAGTGGGGGTGTTCTGGAAGTGTCTACCTTTCTTGTGGCCGAAAAGTTCCCTTCAGAAATTCACCTGATGATTGAGAAAATTCTTAAACTGGTGCTAGAAGAGAAGAATTATATGACTATTGCAGAAGAAATATTATTGCATTCATGCAAGGCTTTTCTGGATCCATTATCCAAGATAATTAATTGTTGCAAACTTAATGCAAAGTATAACTCTAAACTACCTTAATTAAGGAGCCAACTTTATTCTCAGATCCCAGAACAATGAATGTGCATTCTTTTTGCTTATAACTGATAGTAGTTGTATTTTCTCAGGTTAGAATCATGATTCCTAGGCAATTCATGATGCTTGTGGGATTTTTCTGAGCCAGTGGTAATAATATTGAGCTAAATTAGAAAACCAATGTTGCCTTGTTTCCTCTCTTAGGATACAATTGCTGTGATATGTTGGCAGAAAGAAGAACTAATATTTCACAACGCTACTCTTCTCTGTTGGGTACAGTTGATTCAAAACTTTCAGCACACTGAAACTTAACTAAAAATCACTTTGTAGGTATCATTTGTATATCACTTTTATTAGGGTAAATTATTATTTTGTCTTCACTGTTATAGTTGCACTGCAAGTGTCTGTCAAACTGGATTACAATTGTTTTCTTAATTACAATGCTTTCTAAGAGAACATTATAGGAACCACAAATGATTGGCAATCATTTAAAGCATATCAGTTGAAGCATACTGCCTTTTAACCTTTGAATGCCTTCCAATAATCACACGATGAACAGCTGTCACCAATGAGCTTTTCCGGATGTTTCCACAAGAGAGACATTCTTAGAAAAACCTATCTAACTAGTGAATAATTTGAAAGAGGAATAGGTTGGCTCTTTTAATGTACAAACATATCCATGCTTTTTAAATGTAAAGATGCAACAGTATGAATTAATAGTCTACTATAAAAAATAATTTTTCATGGTTCTGAGTATATTTCTTAAATTTTACCTGGATTTCATTCCTCTTTCTAATATTTTTAGTTCTGGGAAGGAAAGAAGACGGTGAAAAGAGCCAATAAAAGTTAAGATCCTTTGTATAGATCTTAAACAATGTCAGGCAGGTCCATATTAGAAGTGTACACTGAATTTGGAAGAATCTCATTTGAAAAAATTAAAAGTCTTCCAAAATGAATTGCAGATCCCCAAAGCAAATTCAGGATCCCTCCTCTGGAGGGATCAAGAGGGAGATCAGGAGAGTCACAGGGGCAATGTGTTTGTAGGAATGTATACATTTTTTCTCAATTTTTTCCATAAATGAAAAATCTCTGGAGGAAATGAAAATAGAAGGAAGTAGCTAGTTGTAACTTTTTGACCAGCGAACAATATATTCAGAAGATTCCTTTTAACTTCCAATTATCATTTTCAGGATGAATGGAGAAAGAAAAGAGCAGAAGGGGAAAGGAAAAATTATCCTTATTTTCATTGCATTTTGTGACTGTGACAGCCATATTCCATGAGGATTTCAGAACAGCTGAATAGAATGACTATTAGATATAGATGATTTTTTTCGTGCTGTTTTCATCAACCTTCAAACCTTCTCTCTCTGGAATTTCATGAAGTCTCCAGATTTTTGTCTTTGGCGGCTGAAACAGAATGAGAGAATAAAGACCAGCATTTCTGCTGTTGATTAAGCTTGCTGCCAACATATAATAGGAAGCTTTCTTCTTTCTTCTGTCCCATTATGTTTGATTCTTGGAAACTACTAGCCAAATCCCTACAGCTTTCTTGGCAAATTTATTCAGAAGTGGTTTGCCCTTGCCTCCTTCCTAGGCTGAGAGAAAGTGACTGGCCCAAGGTCATCCAGCTGGCTTTATGCCTAGGGCAGAACTTGAACTCACAAATTTCCCAGTTTCTAGCCTGGTGCCTTGACCACTACACCAAACTGCCTCTCAACAGAAAGTTAGGAATAAGTTAAAAGAAACTGGTGCTTTAACTGGATGATTCATTATTCATTTGCTATGGTGAGGCCAAGAACCATTACCGCAATCTCTGTTACATCTTCTTTAACTATTTATGGCCTAGTAATGAGCTAGGCTTTGTATCTGAAATATAAAAGTACTAAGGATGTTCCCTCCTTAAATGGCAATTTACTGGAAGTAAGTACTCTCGTATAGTTGGGCTTCTCTAATGATTAAGATCTATTTTTATTACATAATCAGGTAAGATGTTGCTAAAAATATGGCTCAAGGATAGCCTCCAAAGGATGGATTCTTGCAGAAATGAGTTTTCTGATACATTTACAAAGTAGGTTTTTAGAGTTGCACCAAATTCTAGCCTGATACTCTCTCTGTCCATCAGACACCACGAAAAGAAAAGAAAAATTAAGGTCTCGAGGAGGATGCAGATAGGATTTTGAAGGTCACAGACAATTAGAGCACATGGATTATCCATCCTATTAATTTTCAAACAAATTATTAATAAGGAAATAAACAAAAATATACATGGATTAAAACTGTGAAATCATCAAGAAAATCTCAACAAATGGAATTTTCTATAAAGCATGTTTTTCTATTTGTAAACCAATTCCCATATTTGCTAAAATGTATATTTCCTCATTTATTCATTTCCATATTCATACATATAGAAATAGATTTTTTTCATACCAATTAGTTTAGACTTTTTCACTAGAATAAAATAAAATCCTTAAAATAAAATAAAAAACAGTATATTAATATTGTTTTTAATGATCACCATATAAATGTTTTGAAAATTACATGTATATATTCTAGCTTAAAAATCTACAATTATTTATAAAACAACCAAAGGATTTGTTTACGAACCATTTCCTACACACTCATAAATTATTTACATTGTTTATTTCCTCTGGGTTATGAATCATTTCATACTTTTAAAAAGTATCAACCTCTTTTCCAAATTTCTTCTTTTTTCATAACCACTTCTTTTTTCATAACCACAAAATTGGATAAAGAAAAAAACCTACATATGAATCAATGTTCAATACATTTCTTTAAAAACAAAGGGAAATTACTGCTTCTTTCCTAGGTTTTAATCTGCTTTGTGCCAGTTTTCTATGTGGCAAATTACTATCTTTTCATACAGATATTGGGCTGGACAATATTAATCCTTCTAGTATATTATTCAACTGAAGCTTTCCTAAGGTATATGCATATTTCCTGAATCAGTGATTTTTGATGCAAAGTCATCAACTTTTACATCAGGTTTAACAAATTGTCTCAATATGCATCTGCTTGCCAAGGAGATGCCAGATTTATTTTTGAAAGAAATCCATCAGTATTTTAAAAACCCCTTCCATTCTCACATACTCAGCTTGTGAATACTTTATCCAGCAGATCGCCATTTAAATTGTCTCCATTATACCAGATGGTAGATAAAATCCCTTTTACAAGAGTAAACTAAACTGATGATATTTCAAGATCATCAGCTGCGGTGAAAATTGGCTTCAGATCAATCTCCTCTGTCTTGTCTTGATGCTGATTCAGAGGTGATAAAGAATGGAAAGAGAGGTCTAAAAAAGATTCAAGATTGTAGCAGAAGTAAATCTAACAGCATCTTTTTTTATTAGCAAAAGATATTTCCTTCACTGAACTTTGACCTCCTTCATTGGGTCAAATACTGTATAGGTAGCCCTTGACTTATGCCTGCAGTTGAGCCTGGCAATTACAGTCATAAGTTGTGAAGGTCATAAAGTGAGTCATGTCATGACTAATTTTACAAACTTTTCTTTTTGGTTAAACAAACATGGAAGTTGTAAAGCAGCTGCTGCATTTGTAAAGGAACCAGTTCGCGTGTACTTTTTTTTGTGTACGTGTGGGAGGTTTGTAACTTTGAATGGTTGCTAAGTGACTGGTCATAAGTGAGGACCCCCTGTGAGTTTAATAAGGTTTTTAAACAGGCTTAATAAATCCAAATAAAAGTTTTAATTAATAACCATGAAAACAATATATTACAAATATTTGATGATAGTGGTTCACAAGGCAGTAAAATAATCATGGCAGTTTTCAACACCAGTGGCAAGCTAACAGAGAGCACACCAAGAGTTAACAGTCTAAAGGTGAACATGGAGGTTTTTCAGTTGTTAACAGTGTAGAGGCTTACACAGAGACCTTGGGCTGCAGTGGTCAAAGATTGTAGGAAAAGTTGGAAAGCAAATGGATAAAGGCAAAGTTAAGGGGAGTGGTTTTGCAGGGATTGAATCTGTGACAAAATCTTAGGAGTTCATAGATCAGTTCTAAGAAATCAAAGTTACCTGTCCTTGTCTGCTGACTTGGGGTATGAAGAAAGCTAGTTTAACTCCTTTCGGGTAACAGAGTGGGGAGCTGGTTGGCTCAAATGGGCTGGAACCTAATGCTGTTCTTGCAGATAAAGAGGAAGAGGGCGAGAGCCTCTGAGAACTTCTGAATAACTTCTCTCAGAGACAATATCTTTCCTGAGGTACAAGCATTGCTAATTCAGGTATGTTCACCCCAAGCTTCTGATTTGATTAATGCTTTTTCTTCCAGGCATGAACAAAGGGGATTCCCTGTGTTCCATTCTTTGTTTTCAAAAAACAATCCAGGAAAGGCCAATTAATACATAGCTCCTTCTACAGATATCGTTAGTTTACAAACAGTGTGCATGAAGCATCAAGAGAGGTGTTCTTACAGCCTTTCATAGTCATGCAACTATGTTGGGGTCTCAAATATTCTTTGATATATTGTTTTCATTGGTTATTATATAATTTATTTGGATTGATTAAGCCTGTTTAGTCATCCATAGTATTTGGTCACTGGAGCAAAAGGAGGCCCTCCCTTCCAAAGAGAAAACAATATACTTGCTGATATATCTATAGCCCTATCTTCTTTCAACAAAACTTGTAAAAAGAACTCTGGAAAAGTCTTACTTTCAGTGGAAGTGTGGCACTTAATAATTTGATAGGGTGGTCCTGGGCTTTATAAAGACATAAAAGCTGAGCCAAATTAGGAGGTATAATTTAAGAAAGAGGAAAGCAATTCTTGTAACAATAAAATAGAACTTACTCTTGTTTGCCCTCCTTTGGGAGTATTAATTATCCTGTTTTACATTCTGCTAAAATGGATTTCGTCTTGGAGACGTTGTGTGCCCAAGTATAAGCTAGGCTGTTTAGAACCTGATGTTGTTTCCTAAAAAGTCTGGTAACATTAGGAAACCCAATCTTAATGATTCATTACAATTTCCAATGAATAAGCCTTGAGTTGGAGGGCCATTTATATTTTCAGTCTCCTCACCTCCCAGCATAATCTATTTCTTCTCTATGAGTGTGCAATTTATTGTTAATAGGTAAGATTGCTGATCTATGAACGAAAATTTTTTAGTTAGGTTTACTCCAATTTCAACCAGCTCTGTTGTAAACATACAGTGAGGCCCTAATAAGCAGTTATGAGATTACTTCACTATAGGGCCTGCCTTTGTGCAATTGAACCATTGTCTCAAAAAGACATGTGAGAAGATAGCTGAGGGGTTTTGTTGGAGGGATAAATGTCTATGCCCTTGGCTTGGCTTCCTTTCCCTTTATAACTTTCTGCTACTCCAGCCTCTGGCTTTAATCCTAGGCCATAAAAGCCATCTCTTGTGAGGACCATTTTAACTATTTAAATAATGACAGCCCTCCTTCTCATTATATTCTTATTCTTCCATCCTCCTGCAATACATTACCTCAGCTTTACTAACCAGTGCCTATGTTATAGCTGGGAGAGCAACACTAAATTTTGTGAAGTAAAACACTTGGAGTTCCATCTTTAGTTTCCATTTTTATTATTGGCACACCACACTTCTGCAATAACTTAGCTTGGCGCAATCAAGCTACAGCTGATACGAATGCTATGTGCTTCTATTAAAAAAACCCTCCAGCCCAATGTGTATGATGTAAAATTTAAAATTATCAGTTGTGCTCATGTACTGAATGTGCAGCCTTCTGCGTTGCCATCTCATGGAAGTTCAATTATCCTATTTATTTCAGCTTACTTTTTACATCAATTGAGCTCTAATTTAATTAGTATTTTTTAAAGCCATGGACCATAGCAGAAAAGCTTCCAGATGCAGCTCTGAGAACAATGGTGTTTCCCTCATTACCTTAGACTCGTTCTGCTTGCAAATCATATCACTTTTACTCCACGATACTTTTTCAAAGCAGTGTGGGACCAGCCGGTGACCACCCTTTTCTCTGCAGACCTCAAAATGCTGAGAATTTGCAGTGAATATTTCCTTCAGCTGTTCAATAGAAAGCAGAAAAAAATGCCACTCAAATAAAGACTGCTGCTGCTGCAGTCATAAATAAGTTCTCACTTCATACAAACAGAAAAATAAATTGCTAGTGATATGAAACTTTGCATTAATACACATACAAAAACAAATTGTAGTTCCCAAGCATTTAGCTGTCTTGTCTTTCATTTTATAGAGTTATTCTAAACAACTTAGAATTATTTAATACTCTATTATGGTTTGTCACGCAATCAGCCAGAGTTTAGGCTGGATTTGACATTTTTATCAACCTATCGAGTCCTGTGCAAGGGCCTGGGGTAGGCAGATGTTGACATTTGATGGTGTTAGAGGTATTGTTGCAGAATGTAAGCAGTTCTGAGTAGTTGCCTTTTGCAATTGACTTATGGTGAATGTGTCAATGCCAATGGTCTTCAGGGGGTGCTCTATTTGCTTCGGGATTACACCCAAGGTACCTATTACTATTGGTATTTTTCCACAACAACAACCCTGTGAGGTGAGTTGGGCTGAGAGAGGCACAAAGCTGGTCTTCGTGTCTAAGGGAGGCCTAGAACTTACAGCATCTTGGTTCCTAGGCCAGCATTTACCTACTATCCTGAACTAGTTCTTGATGCGATAGAAGTCATTCATTAAACAAGTGGGAATTTCCAAGCTGCTTTACCACTTCCTGCTGTGCCATATAAAGGCTCTAATGGTGAAATGATTGTATTTCAATAGTTTTGCCACCAGAAGGAATGGAACAAAGGGGAGGTATCCTAAATAATACAAAAATAGGACACTGAGCTTCAGTGGCACCTGGGAGAGAGTTCAGGAGCCAGGAATCAGAGGAAAGAAAAGGATTTAGAACAAAGGACCAGCCACAGGCCCTACAGAGGTAATTTTTTTTAAAGAAAATACATTTTGTTTTCACTACAAAACATAATGCACAAATACAGACAAACACATCCCCATCCTGCACCCACTGCCTAGATTTCAAAAAACAGCAGACGTTGTGTGAACAGACAGAACCAGAGGTGATTCTGAATTGATTCTGATGCAGAGAGGATCTGGCTGTTGTGTTCAGAAGCAAGGCACTCACACATTGTCTTGGATAGGCTTGTTCCTCTTTTTCCTTAGCTTCTGAGGATTTCCTCACTTGCAGCAAGATTTGCCGATTATTTGTCTTTTAGTCCTAGGATTAAAATATTTTACACAAAAATCAGTTCATCAGATTTCTAATACTACGCTGCATGTTAAAGTTAACACTGATAAAGAAAACAAACATCCTCTCTCTCAGGACAGATAAATCCCAATCTGAGGATTTGAGATGATCCGGATTCAGTTCCCCAACTGCAAAGTGCAATCTTATTCATATTATTCAGAAGTAAATGTTATGGTGCTCCCTGAAGCTTGGGCAGCAATCCCAATCACTCCTACCTGTACAAGTAGTTTAGTTTTGGTTTAGTTTCATTTAGTTTTTCAACTTATTTATTTATTTATTTATTTTTGAGACTTATATGCCACCCGAAGGACTCAGGGCGGCTTACACTCCATAAAAAATACACAATAAAAAAGTTAAAACAGTATTAAACCCAATTCTCAATAATAAATTTAAAATTTAAGACGGACAAATTTAAAACCCCAAATTTAAAACTCAGTCCAGATTGGCTTGTTGGAACAGCCAAGTCTTCAGGTCGCAGCAGAAGGATCGGAGGTCGGGGGCCGGAGTGCCAGGGGCAATTCGTTCCAGAGGGCAGGCGCACCCACAGAGAATACCCTCCCCCAGGGGGTCGCCAGCCGACACTGTTTGGCTGACGGCACCCTGAGGAGGCCCACTCTGTGGGAGCACACTGGGCGATGAGAGGTTGTAGTTCTCAGCAAGTGGTCCTGCAAGTACCCTGGGCTTAAGCCATGTAGGGCTTTATATGTAATAACCAGAACCTTGAATTGTACCCGGAAGACAACCAGAAGCCAATGCAGCTCGCGCAGGAGAGGCATAACATGGGATTATGTAGACACTTCCATCACCACCTGTGTGGGCACATTATGCACCAGCTGAAGCCTCCAGGTGCACTTCAAGGGCAGCCCCATGTAGAGAGCCTTGCAGTAGTCTAGGCGAGAGGTGACGAGGGCATGAGTGACTGTGCATAGGGCATCTTGGTCCAGATAGGGGCGCAACTGGTGCACCAGGAGAACCTGTGCAAACGCCCCCCTGGTCATGGCCATAAGGTGTTCTTCTAAACTAAGCCATGAATCCAGGAGGATGCCCAAGTTGTGCGTCCTTTCAACACCTCCCCCCCCATCATCAAAGATGGAACATGCTGGACATGAGATGCCGGTATCCACAGCGACTCAGTCTTGGAGGGGTTGAGCTTGAGCCTATTGCTCCCCATGCAGATCCGGACTGCCTCCAGGCACTGGGACATCACATCAAGGGCATCACTGGGTTGGTTCAGGATGGAGATGAAGAGCTGGGTATCATCAGCATACTGATGGTACCTCACCCCCAAACCACGGATGATCTCACTCAGCGGCTTCATATAAATGTTGAACAGGAGGGGAGAGAGGACTGACCCCTGGGGCACCCCACAAGCCTTGGGGACAATCTCTGACCTCCTGCCAACACAAACTGCGAGCAGCCCAAGAGGCAGGAGAACCACCATAAAATGGTGCCTCCCACTCCCAACCTCTGAGACGTTCCAGCAAGATACTATGGTCGATGGTATCAAAATCCGCCAAGAGGTCTAATAGGACCAGGACAGAGGAAAATCCCTGTCCTGGGCCCACCAGAGTTCATCCATCAGCACAACCAATGCCATTTCCGTGCTGTACCCAGGCCTGAAACCAGACTGGTACAGATCTAGATAATCTGCTTCCTCCAGGAATAATGGGAGCTGGCACACCACCACACTCTCAACAACCTTCACTACAAAGTGAAGGTTGGAGACAGGACAGAAGTTACCCAAAACAGCTGGGTCCAGAGCAGGCTTCTTGAGGAGGGGTCTCACCACCACCTCTTTCAAGGCAGAGGGGAAGCTCCCCTCCTCAAGAGAAGCATTGACCACTGCCTGGAGCCAGCCTCGTGTAACATCCCGGGCAGCAAAAACCAGCCAGGAGGGACACGGGTCCAATAAACAGGTGGTGGCCCTCAGTCTGCCCATAATCCTGTCCACTCCATCTGAAGTAACAGGATCAAACTCATTCCAAATGGTATCCACAAGACCAGTCATCTGCCCCCTGCCAGACCCCGCCCAGTTGGAGTCCAAGCCCGCCCAAATCCAAGCAGTTTTGTCCTGCAGATGCTGACCAAACTCCTCAGCCCGTCCCTGTAAGGGGTCGTCCCTTGTCCCTAGATTGAGAAGGGAATGGGTCACCCTAAACAGGGTGGCTTATTATCTGCAGATGTGATGAGGGTGGTGAAGTAAACACGCTTCGCCACCCCCATCGCCACTAGGTAAGACCTAATATAGGTTCTTACTTGTGCTTGGTCAGATTCAGACTTGCTTGATCTCCAACGGCTCTCTAGGCCTCTCTTCTGGCATTTCATCTCCCAGAGCTCCTCAGTAAACCAAGGAGCCATCCAGGATCTGGGCCAGATCAGAGGCCGCAAGGGCACAACATGGTCCAAGACCCCAGCGGCTGCCCTCTCCCAGGCTTCCACTAGGGCCTCGGCTGAGCTGTGGGCAAAGGAGGCAGGCAATATCTCAAGCTTCGTCTAGAAACTTTCCGGATCCATCAGGGGCTGGGGCAGAACCAAGGCCACTTTACAAGGCCACTTATCTCAATGAGGTACTCTGGATGGTAAACCGAATTTAAACAGAATGAAAACAAGGAACACTATAAGAATTAACAATACAGGCAGCGAAGAAACAACCGCAAGTTTATTAAACTAATTTTCCCAAATTTTTTATCAGTGTGATTTTAGTCAATCACACTGCATTCACCTGAGGGCAGGACAAGAAGCAATGGGCGGAAACTAATCAAGGAGAGAAGTAACCTACAACTAAGGAGAAATTTCCTGACAGAACAATTAATCCGTGGAACAACCTGCCTCCAGAAGTTGTGAATGTTCCAACACTGGAGGTATTTAAGAAGAGTCTGGATAATCATTTGTCTGAAGTGATATAGGTCATGGGTGTCAAACTCCCAGCCCACAGGCCAGATGCGTCACATGCTAGCCATGCCCACACATGGTTTAGTGAAGAGGAAAACAAGTTGTGATACATCCTGTGACGATGCCGTGACAATGTGAGTTTGACACCCCTGGCTTGGACTAGAAGACCTCCAAGGTCCCTTCCAACTCTGCTATTCTATTCTATTCTATTCTATTCTATTCTATTCTATTCTATTCTATTCTATTCT
>JANHFR010005055.1:276514-289327 GCA_032468015.1 Mimophis mahfalensis | reverse complement strand
CAGCTTCTGCCAACCTAGCAGTTCGAAATCATGTAAAAATGCAAGTAGAAAAATAGGGACCACCTTTGGTGGGAAGGTAACAGCATTCCGTGCACCTTTGGTGCTTAGTCATGCTGTCCACATGACCACGGAGACGTCTTCGGACAGTGCTGGCTCTTTGGTTTGGAAACAGAGATGAGCACACACCCCTAGAGTCGGGAATGACTAGCACATATGTGCGAGGGGAACCTTTACCTTTACCTATGTATCAATCTTCTTCCTGCTCTATTGGTCAGCATCTGCCACTACCAAATTACTTAGGTGTCTGTCACAAAACTAAGCCTAAACAACGAGGAAGAATTATTTGAAGGCTTGATAATTTTTTGCATCTGGACAGCACAAAGGCCTCCTCAGACAGCAAAACTGGTGGAAGGAAGCTCTTGACTACTAGTTAGTCATGACTGCCTCTAGCACTGAAATAAAAATTCAATTGCCCTTTCAATCAGCTTTTGTAGCCGGAAAGGAAGGGATGGCCTTTTATTATCCCTCTTAGGTTGTAATATATATGGGGTTAAATGGACGCAACCTTGTTATGTTGTTTTAAATTTTTCTGTGAGTAAACATTTAAATACTAGTGTTGTTTATGTATGGAACAGATTTATATTCTGTCTTCTACCACATATCGGCAATAATGCAATAAATTAAAATAAAAACAATTTTCATGGTGCTTCACTCACAGTATCAACCTATGCATAGCTGGCTAGAAGCAAACCCCTGTTCAGCTTAATAGGATTTCCTCCCAGGTAAATGAGTATAGGGTTATAGTTCACTGAACTCAAGTGATAAGAGATAACAGCTTGAGTCTCTTTCTCTCTCTGAATTGCAGAGAACAAATAACCATTTCATCAACCATAATGGCACCATCCACTAGCTGACTGGAGGAATGGTTAGTGAAGCACATTTTATAAATAAGTGAGGTTTATTTATTGGGAACACATTATAGGGGTAGGCTGCTCTAGCACTAGGAGGAGAATCCAACAACACAGAATGTGTATGAAAAGAAGGCAGAAGAAAGTAGCCTCAGATTAGAAATATCTTAGACAAAAGGGGGTCACAGAGCAAATCTTTAGCTTTCTATCAACACCAGCTGCCCCTTTATGGTCAGGTGACATCGAAGAGCAAATGCCTTTGGAGTTGTACTTCCAACCATAAGAATATAAATAAGGCAATAATTTTTAAAAGGCAGTAAAGATGCATGACAGAGAAACCAATCATAAAGCTTGTGGGCAAACAATTTTTACCTGATGCTGAATGGATAGGGAAGTATGGTATTGCTGATGCACTGTATCAAAAATGTCTTTCTCAATTACTGGCAGATATCATTTAGCACTTCATGAGGCCACCTCATGAGAAGGAAGGACTCACTGGAGAAGAGCCTAATGCTGGGAAAGATTGAGGGCAAAAGAAGAAGGGGATGACAGAGAATGAGGTGGCTGGATGGAATGACTGAAACAGTCGGAGTAAGGCCTGGAGGAATATTGTCCATGGGGTCGCGATGGGTGGGACATGAGTTTGCAACTAACAACAACAATCATTTAGCAGGAATTTTGAGAAGGACATTACAGCAATTCAATTGAGAGGATATTAGAGTATCCCTCACCATAGCTCTCCTATCAATACTATCATAACTATTGGGTGTAGATTTAACCATGGTGCCCCTATCTCTTCATATACAGTTTGATATTCATAATTAACAAGCACCCATTTGAAACTGATGAAAGGTGCTATGGAGACGTATTCTAAATTGTCCATAATATTGCTGATGCCTGAAATAGAAAATTTGCTCTGAAAATTCTGGCACAAATTAATCTGTCTGGTTTGATGATGATTAATATAGCAATTAATATATGCCTGCCAGAACTCACAATTTTTATTAATTTTGGAATAGAACTTTCCTCTTTTAATTGCCTCCATTATAAGAAATTAATTGTCACAGTTAATGTATCTACAATATGCTGAGTTTTATTCATCTTCCTGAGTCTTAGGAGCTCAAGTTGTTACATCTTAGTTCAATACATATTAACTTACTCTAATGGTTGGTAGTTTGTGTCTGAGTTGTGTGAATACAGGTGGTAAAATTTGGAACTTAATCTGTATCTTCCCAGACCTTGCCTGACTGTGTTACCACTACATCAGCATTACTCAAACGGTGGGCCTGATTCATCTCTAGATCCAAGCCTTGTGTAGGTAGGAGCCTTGTGTAGGTAGGAGACTCTGTGATACTCCATATTTCTCCTTATTTTTCTCACACTGGATGATGAAAACCGAGTTGTAACAAGTAAACTGCAGGCATCAGAGATTGATAAAAAGGTAGAAGTTACTAATTGTGATATAACAATAGTGAACATTATGGTGAGAATAAATGTCCTCATTTTAAAATCATAGTAAGTTTATTTCATAGACAATTTAGTGAAGGTCTAGTCTCAGTGATTTTAGCCCTTCCAAGTGGATGGGTGGGTGGGGAGATGTTTGAGATTCTGACAATTCTGTTTTCAGGTGGATAATTATAGAGAAAATAGTTAATTTGGAGGTGGTCAATGAATTTCCATTTATAAAAAAACAAGTTTCCTCTTATTTTCTCACTTCGTTTGATTTGCCACGGCAGAGGCATGCCTATAGGGCTCTCTACCTAGCCAAAGGGAAAAAAAAATATTTGGCCCTACTTATATATTAAGCAGCTTTTTGACATCCAAGCCTTGCCTTTCACCAGCGTTATCCCTTCTTCTTCGTGTGGGCGACGACGCTGCGTTTGGTCCCCAAGTTTTTAAAGTTAGAAATGTTTGAAATGAAATAAAGCGTGCGTAGGACCCTTCGCGCCTTCTCAGGGGCACGGTACATGTTTGACACCGGGCCCGGCATTAACAGAAGGTTGAGCCTCCGTCAATCACCTCCTCAAGCGCTCGGTCCATCTGTGATTTTTCTCTCCCCGCTTTCCCTTGCGGGGCTGGCAAAAGCATCTCCGAAAGAAAGCTCTCGGTTTCGTGCCGCCGCCGCTGCAGCAAGGGTTCCCTCCCTCCCTCCCTCCGCCCCGTCCCCCTCCGGCTTTTGCACATTCCCAGATCGGCGGGGGAATGCCAGGGCGCAGGAAGAGAGGTAGAGCAGCAGGGGGAGAGCTTGGAACAGCTGCCCAAAGGTCCGCGCGCGCGCTGGTGGAATCCCCGGGCGCTGCTGGTGCCGGTGCCGGTGCGGTGCTGCCGCTGCCGCCCCCTGCGAAGCCCAAGAGCGGCTCTTCTCATCCTGCGAGGCGGCTGGCTGAACAGCTGCCGCCGCCGCCGCGCGCTTCCAAAGAACGGCCTCCGGTGGCGGCACTTCCCAACAGTCGTCACAGCCCAGGTAAGAGAATGGGAACTTCCCGCCTGGCTTCCAGCCCGCACCGAAAGGGGGCCGTTGGGGTTTCTGTCTGTGGAGCTCGGAAAGACGCGCGTCAGCCGTGCGCGCCCGCCTCCTCAGGGCCACTTTTGCCCAAGTGCCCCGAAGCAGCCAGCCCTGGTAGCAGGTGGTGGTAACTGGCGCCTTTGCTGCAGGTTTTGCTGGAAGGGACCACTGCCGCTGTCCGGAGGTGACCTTGAGCTGCTCGCGCGCTCTATGCGGGGCTGGTGGGGCTGTGACGCTCGGAGGTGGCGCGTGTGGGAGTGAGAGGCGCGGGGACTGGCTTTCTTGGGACGGGCTCTCTCTCTCTCTGTGTGTGTGTGTGCGCGCGGGAGGGGGGGGGACGAGGCAAAGAGGTCCGAGGCTAGAGGAAGCGAAGGACCAGGCGGTGTGGAAGACTGGGGAACATGGTCTGGAGGACCGGCCGAAGCTGCCCTCTAAATGGACTGGCCCGGAGGGTCTGCGGAATGAGCCCGGTTTAGGAATAGGATGCGAACCAGGTTCTGCCTAGGTATAGGTTCTCGCCACCGATCTTCCCCTCGATGTCTGTATTGAAAACATAGAGAAACGCATCCGCACATCCAGTGCTAGGAACAGAAGACAGGGCTCTATCGTCTTTATTGAGTGAAAAAACGAAAACCGCTTTCCGTTTTTGCCCATCGAAGTCTGAAGGATAAGGACGAGAAAAAATAATAATAATGATAGTAAAAAAACAGTCCTTCTTGGGACTGCACCATGGAGCCTGCTGCCATCAGCACAGCTGCAGCTAAGTCAAGGCTGACCTTAATTTTAAGGATGCTCTGAACAAAATGTCCCTATGTAACATCTTCCCTGGTGGTTTTGTAGCTAATTGGGTAAACTTTAACATTATGTGTCAGTTCAGCAAAAAGACATTTTAGAAGATTAACCCCAAGAGTGGATTAAGGGGAGATAAACTAATGCATGCATGTGTGTGCGTGCACACACACAAGTGTGTGTGTGTGTGTGTATACACACACACACACAAACACACACATATCCGTAGATAGTGAGAGAGAATAAGATCACATTTTTAAAAATAGTATTTTAAAGATTAATGCAATCTGACATTTTTTTTTTTAGTGCTGGTAAGCAAATCAAGAAGGTAATTGTTACAAGCTTATAAGGTCAAGGACAAAGTAAAACTTTTTATAATGGTGTGGGAGTCTGTTCTTTATTTCATAACACAATTCTACGGAACATATTAAAGAATATATATAAAGAACACACACACAAAAGAAGCATCTATTTTTCCAGTAGCAAAGTAGGCTATAATCTGTCACTATAATACAGTACACTGTCCAACTGGCTGCCTGCAAATGTGGTTTGTAGGCAAATCTATCTCAAAGGCTCTAGAATGTGGAATCCTCTGATGGGCAGCATCTTGGGACTGGGATCAGAGAGACCACTTTGAAATCTCTCTTCAGAAGATGTCAAATTAATCGGGAAGCATCACCACTTGTAGGTCACCTTTCTTACAAGGACTTATGTGGATGTGGGAATACAATGGTTCATATGAATGATTCTAAACTCCTGGGGAAGATACGTGAGATTAGCTCTCTAGGTAATTTTTAAGATATCTTATTGCCTCCAGACAAACTATACATGACTGAACTACATATGAAATACATATGTTGTCTCTCAACCTATGCATTTTATGCAGTTTATGATTTTTTTCCCCAAGTGTGGCCCAACATTTAAATTTGCTGAATTTATAAATAAACAATTTTAACATTTACAGAAGCTGTGGAAGAGGTTAAATATTTCTTCTTGGAAAACAGCTGTGATTACTGTAGTTCCATGCTGTAGAAAATGTATAATAAAGAGACGTGGGGGTAATGGATACCTAAATAAATAATCAAAAGATTATTTACAAATAATTTCAGAACTAGAGCCATTATTTTATATTTATACGCATTGTTAAAAAAACAGGTTTAGGCAAATACTTTCATTTTTCAGCCCTCTCATACAGTATTAATATAGCAATCTTGAAACAACATTGAGATTAGCAGTCTATTAAGAATTAAGTCCTATTTGATTCAATGAGACTTACTTCAAGGTAAGGGCACCTTGGATTACTGCCCAGAATTAGATTTATAAAATGGTACATTTATTGACATTCATTTTCAGTTACAGCATTTCTCAAGCATAATTTCCCTTTTTATGGTAGGGGCTGGTCATTCTCTCTCAGCCCTGGGAAGGAAATAATGGCAAATCTCTGGAAAACCTTGCTAAGGAAACTGCATGGGTTTGTCCAAGCAGTCATATCCGGAATAAACAAAAACTGACTCAAAAGACACCTCCCCACCCCAAAAGCTATCAAAACAGGGAGACAGGTTAGTGTACTGGTTAATGCACCAAGCTAACTAACAGCAAACCATGAGTTCTAATCCTGCCTTAGGCATGAAGCCAACTGGGTGTGGCCTTTAGCTTCTCTCTCAGTCAATAGCAAAGTACTTCTAAAATCTTGCAGGGAAAACTGCAGGACTTGTCCATGCACTGACCAGGAGTTAAACGCTGACTCAAAGGCACACACAGATACATGGTACAGAAATCTGTTTTTCAACAAAAAGAACAATCTTCTCCAGGCTGTATCCAACAGAGATATAGAATTATATAGAGTTACTACCATTTTTGTTTCTTTTTTAGACGTAGAACAATTAGTCTTTTTGAATGCAGGACAGATGAGAGTTTGTCCAGTTTCAGAATGTTTTCAGTCTACATCAGGGGGTGTCAGACTTGTGTCATCATGGTGTTGTCACATGACATATCGGGACTTTTTCCCCTTTGCTAAACCAGCACGTGATGCATTTGGCCCACAGGCTGTGAGTTTGACACCCCTGGTCTACTTTGATGACTAGAAACCAAAGGTGGTATTCAGCCAGTTCTGACAGGTTCCGGAGAACTGGTAGCGATAATTTTCACTGGTTGGGAGAACTGGCAAAAACCACCTCTGATTGGCTGACACCACCAAATACCACCTCTGATTGGCTGACAGCATAGCCATACCCACTAAGCCATGCCCACAGAACTGGTAGTAAAAACATTTGAATCCCACCACTGCTAGAAACCATTCTTTCCCCATGAGATGAAATAAAAGCTGAGTATAGGTTATCTACTACTTGGGTAGTATGGAACAGTTTTCTCATTTCTGGACTGTGTTATATTGGTATACAGTATAAAGAACTCCGACTTGTTTTGAACTATGCTGTGGTTGCCATGTTCCACTCCTAACTACTGTCTAGGTTTGTTGTTACGAAATACAACCGTTAGTTTGTATTATCCATGCTTGCATGGCTGCCTCATCTATCAGTCCTACTGTTTGTTTAGAGAATAATATGGCTTATTTTACTTCCACAGTGTTAAAATTAAATCATACCAATATCAAGTGTTTACAAAGAATTGTTAGTGGTACTGCTATATTGCACATGTAATATTTCCCCTATTAGGAATTCTTACACATAAAAGAAAAAGGTGTACCTCTAAAGCTCACACAAAACTATTAATGAATATGAGCCTTTCTTGCACAACACATGAATTAACATTGTACCAGATGTATTACATTATCATTTTGGGAAAAGAATAAAAAGCATATTAAAATATGAATAAATTACCTGTATTTTTTAAAAAAATCCTATATAGTGGAATCTCGGTTCAAAAACGCTTCAGTTCACAACCAGTTTGGTTCACAACCAAAAAAATCAGCTAAATGTTTGACTTGGTTCACAACCAAATCCTCAGTTCACAAACAAACTTCCTGAAGGCAAAGAAATCTCAAGAGAGAAAATACCTGAACGAGAACATCCTTCCATCTCAGAGGTGGACTCTCCCACAAAACAGCAACCTCTCTCTCACTCAGAATCAACCGACTGAACAGTTTTCTCTGTTGTTTATGGTTTTCTCAGTGTTTGTATTAAAGGATTTTACTGTTACACTGTGCGTTCTGTGGCATATTTAACTAGCATTTGTGTGCTTCAAAATCTTTAAAAAACAATAGAGTTCATAGGGGTCTGGAATGGATCGATCGTATCTCCATACAATCCAATGGGAAAATTTGTTTCAATTCACAACCAAAGTTATGGAACTAATTGTGGTTGTGAACTGAGGTTTCACTGTACATGAAAACCCTATATATGAAAAAAGCATGTCTTTGACATAGTATTTAAAATTTAAATAAGAAATTCAGGAGGAAAAAAGCACAGGAAAAGTCTGTCCTTAAAACACTATCTTTGTCCTGAAATTACATAGCCTGAAGAAGAATTCCTTCTAACAATAGCATCAGGAATGGGTCACTTATTCAAGTATTCATACAGATTTTTTAATATGTGGCAAACTCCATGCATTTCAAAATTGTTGCCAATAACATAGTATTAAGTGGTCACATATATTCTTCTTAAAAACTCACACATTTGAAAATATGGTGATCTATCTACATTTATAATAGATATTTTGTTTTTGCAGTTTTAGAGTTTTTAATAAGGCCAAGCTTCTTGATGACTTGGAAATTCACAAGAATGCTGGACTGTGTCCTAATAGGATGAGAAAAATCAAGATTTATTTCAGGGATTTAGAAATTCATTCTTACCAAAACTATTATTTGGAAATAACTGATGCTCTTTGACAGTTTTTGACATTTTTGAAATTTCTGCTTTTCGATAGAGAAGAGTCTCCAAAAGTGGTAACACTTTCATAGTCTACATCTTCAGTTACATAGAAAATGATAGGGCCATTAATTAAGCAATATCAAATGTTCTTCTTATTATGTACGGTAAGTTTCATTGGAGTTGGTTATTCCAGAACATTGCCCAGTTGCCTCCTGAAAATATGGCACCACCAATTTCAATAATTAAATATCAATTAATATTGAAATCTAAGTTCAAACTCTGCCTGTATTTAATATGTTATTAATCTAATTAATAATGATGTCAGGCCGAGATCGTGCCTCACCGCCTCCTACTCCGCCCTCGCTGCTCCCTCGGTCTGACACCTGATTCCGAGAGCCAAGAACTGCCCGGAGGCCTGTTTGAATCTTTCTGCCCCCTGCTCCGTCCTTGCTGCTTCCCCGGCCCGTTGCCCCAGAACCCTTCCTGTGCCTTCCTAAGCCTCTTTGCATCCACCCCCCGATTAGCAGCCCTGGGATTTCCCCCATTGCTGCAAGACATTATTCCACCATTCACACGGTGGTTCGGGAAACATCCAGGGAGGGGGAGGGAAGTCCTACGCGTGCGTGGGTGGTCACTGGGTGTGGTGGCAGGTAGTATAAATTCAGGAAGTAAGTTGCAGTGGCTGATGCTGGTTTGTTTTCGTTTACACTTGTAACACGTTCCAGGTTCTGAGGATTAAACGACACATCTTCACTGTTGTTGTTGTGTGTGTGCTTTTTCCCTTGGAAGCCAACAGTAAACCAGCATCCACCTTTCCGCCCCATCTGTGGCTTTCTTGCCAGCAACATAGTATGGAACAGGAGGCGATTGCTGGAGCCTCATCAGCCGGTTAGACTGGGACAAGCAATAAGGAGGGGGCTGTTGGAGGAGCTGATGGGGTGCAGAGGCCCAGACCATTCTGGGGGATGTGGGGGAAGATGGTAATTCTGCCTCAGACCAGATGGTGCTTCAAGGAGCCAGAAGGAAGGAGACCCTTCCAGCTGCTGTACCACCACCCCTCCCTCAACAGGAAAGGATCCTTTGGGATGGCAAATGGCAAGGAACGGTAGATGACTGGTGGATGGAACCACCCCCTAGAAGAACTACTGCCCCTTCCTCCTGGTTTGGGAATTGGAGAGAGAGACATTGGGCAGAGGGTTCGGAGGACACTGAGATCTCAGTAAAGTTAGGTGCCAATACCTTGGAGATACTGAAAGAACGGTTTGGGGGTGCTGCTTATAGATGACCCCCTGAAGTGTATGGGCCATGGAGGGCATCAAGGTGGTTGGACAGGAGCCTTCATGTTCTACCTCCCCACCTCATCAGGGAGGTTCCACATCCTCACGATGCCAGGAGTAAGACATTCACCATTGGAGAGGTGGCAACCCCTCATGTCGATTACTCAGCAGGGCCACCTGTGGGACGAAGAGTGAGAGAGACACCACGAGGACAACCTCCACGGGGTCCTGGCCACCTGGCTCCCACCATATGGGGGCCTCCTCCATTGAGGGCAACCTTCAGTGGTGAGGCAGATCGAATAGCAGTTTACCTGAGTCAGGTCCTTAACCACCTAGATGTGTACAGAGACCTATACCGAGATCAATGGGAGATGGTGGCTATAATAGCCACACTCGAAGGAGAGGCAGTGGACTGGGTGGCAGTGCTACATGCAGAATGAGCCCTGGAACTGCGTGATGTGGATCTCTTCCTTGATGCCTTGCATCCATCCCCCGATTGGCGGCCCTGGGATTCCCCCTGTTGCTGCAAGATATTATTCCACCATTCACACGGTGGTTTGGGAAATGTCCAGGGAGGGGGAAAAAAAAGTCCTACATGTATGTGGGCGGTCACTGGGTGTGGTAGCGGGTAGTATAAATTCAGGAGGTAAGTTGCAGTGGCTGATGCTGGTTTGTTTTCATTTATACTTGTAACACGTTCCGGGTTCTCCTGAGGATTAAACGACACATCTTCACTGTTGTGTGTGCGTGCTTTTTCCCTTGGAAGCCAACAAGTGATTTCTCTGAAATGGCCAAATAGTGTCTGCTATCTCATATTGTTAGTCAGAGTTATAAAATGTTGACTACACTGTGATTGATCAGGTCAGTTGTCAAAGATTATTAAAATAATCTGATATATTTCTCTTCCAAAAATGGTTTTTATTACTTTTTTTAAAAACAGATCTTTATTGGCAATTTCCACATTAACACACCAAAGGATAAAAAGACAAAAAGCATGAAATCGAAAAAGACCAAAAGGAAACAAAAAAGAGAAACAAGCACTCACTATCACACTGACAAAATAACACAGAGGAAAGCAACCCCCTCCCTGTAAAACCTGTAAAAAGACAAAACCTAATATATACAACATTACAAAACCTGCCACTCCATACCTGGCAACAAGAATAAAAACCACCACCCTCAAAATATATCAGTCTTACCATCCAAACACTCTTATCAACATTTCTATCTACCTGCCTATCTATATTATCGCCCTGTGTTATTTTCCATCACCCGCCGATACAACTGGTCCCAAATTGCATAATATTCTGAATCCTCTTTATTCTTTAATAAACATGATAATCTATCCAGTTCAGTGCAATCCATTACTTTCCGGATCAAATTTCTTGCATCAGAATTTCCAGATTTTTCCATTCTTGGGTGAATAAGATTCTGGCCGCTGTCAAAATACTTTACTCTCCTCTCAATTTTATCTGGCATGATCCCTAATAGGAAGAATTCTGGCTTCAAATCCAATTTACATCCAAACATCTCCCGCAACCATCCTCTAAGTCTGCACCAATATTCTTTCGCTCTAGGGCATGTCCACCACATGTCGTAATAGGTCCCACACTCGGATGAGCACTTCCAGCAATTTGGAGTCAAATTAGGAAACATTTTAGCTAGCCTTCCCGGTGGCAGGTGCCATCGGTAAAATATACAAATTTTCTTTATATGAAGTTGCCAGCGTAATCTTAATATTTTTGGTCCAAATTTTCTGCCATTGATCCAATTCTATCGTGTACCTGAAGTTCCTGGCCCAGGCAATCATATTATCCTTAACTATTTCTTCTTCCATCTTCTAATATAACAAAAAATTATAACATTTCATAATTAATTTCATATCGTTTCCTAATAATACCTTACCTAATTCTCATGGTTCTTTCATGATTCCCTCTGTTGTCAAATCTTTTTTAAATCTCACATGCATCTGCATCTAGTACCACCAATTCATTTTCAATCCTTCTTTTAATCCTTGTTCTGGTTTCAGTTCACCCGCTCATTCGAAATCTCTTTGTAAGTCCATCTCTTGCCTGGGTCAAGAACATTCGGGTACATGATTGCTTCCACCGTCGAGACCCAATTTGGGATTTTTTTCATAGTATCACTCTTTTATCTTTCGATAAAACAAAAAATGTTGATATTTAAGGAATCAAATTTACACAGATTTCTTTAATAAATTTTAATGCCAAGCATTAGAGTTTAGGGTCCTAAGAACTGAAATGGTAATTCTCCAGCTTCCTTTAGTAGTGTGCTCATTCAACTGGAGTCTCTTTGAAGCTGTGATCTCAATACATTTTAATTGAATCAATTGTAATTTACTTCATTTCATGTTATTACTAAAATATATAACAATAATAGAATATGTGTGTTTCTGTGTATGTTTGTGCACGCACATGGTCATGACAATAAATGAATTTGTTATCCAGTTTAGTGTTTAGCTTGGTATACAATTACAGAGTATTTAAAATATAGATTCTTACTGTTTTTAGGCTGTCATAGCTTTAGGAAGCTAATACTTTATATTAAGTTAGATATATACAGAGTCTCATGCTGTTTCCTTTCAGGCTAAGTAAAGTTCAGAAAGAGAGTAGTAAGCAAAAGAAATGGGAGACAGTCAATATGAGAAATAGAAATATGGGGAAATCAAGTTTTTGCTAATACTATGCACTATACATTTCAGTACCTTTCTACCTACGCAAACCATCCTTGCTTCTATCACATCTATACAATAATTCACACATTGCTTTTTGTTCCTGCATCCAACTTACTGGATCTTCTCCTTTTTCTCAATCCATTCACACTTCTTTTGTACATTTGTTTTGTATTGGAATCAAGCTTCCTTCCTTGAAGTCTCCAGAAGAGGAAACAATTAGAAATAGAACTAATGAAATGATTTGGAAAGAAGGTAAAACAATTTTAGAGATTTGTATGGGAACAATAGCATTATGGCAAAACATAATATTGAAATATTCTTGTCCAACCCCCAAACTCAGAAATGGGCAAAAGATGTGAAGAACAGATTTTCATTTTTGAGCAAGTCAGTGAGAAACAGGTATAAATGAAATTCTAAATTCTACAGCATCCTATAGGTAGTAAGATTAGGAAATAGGATGTTTTCTTAGTTACTTAATATATTTATCAATACAAAATGTTTACAGATGTTTAGTTGAAGGTGTGAATATAAATTGAGAGTGTTGGGTGGACAGTATGATGCAATAAGTTTGAATCTGAAAATTCAAAAACCAACTTGGTTGTTTTCTTCTTGTTTTTAACAGGGGATCATAAATATACTTTAGTAAAATGTTCATTTTCCTGAAGATAAGAAAATCAGTGAAGAAAATGTCAAAATTTAATGCTTTCAAGCTATATTCTATATATTTGTGTGTTAGATCTATATTAAATTATACAATTAATATATGAATATGAACTTAGCAGCTCTGGTAAATGACAGTTTATGATTTATT
>JANHFR010005055.1:203653-213772 GCA_032468015.1 Mimophis mahfalensis | reverse complement strand
GAAAATAAGACCTTGTGCTAATTTTGGTGTTCTAAAAAATATAAGACAGTGTCTTATAATCGGGGAAACAGGGTAGGTGTCAAACTGGGGACTTCTTCCTCTACAGTAAATGTTATAAGTGATACACTAATAAGACAGATCTGTGATAATGTTAACTGCATAAAATGTTATTCAGGAAAAATAGGGAAAATGCAGGGAAGGTCCTCAGTGTAGTGGCCAATCAAAATGTGCTCATTGAGCGGATGGATATAAGAATGAAAAAGACAGACAGTAAAGCAGAAGTTGAGCCTAGAAAATCAGGGAAAATGCCTAGAAGTTGCATTCTTGTTGGGTGATGTGGGTTAGTACAAGTCTGTCAAATCTGTACATTGGCAATGCAGTTAAGCCTTGAATCTTTTGAAATGAACCAATGGTTTCTCCATGGTTTTTTTTTTCCTGAACTTGTCATCCCTTTCTCAAATGCATAGATATGAGATTGTATGGAGGAAACACAAGCAGGAAGGCCCTAAAATATGCAGTATTTTGCTGCTACTCTTCCCAAATCATAGACCGTAAGTTCTAGGCCATGAAGGCTTTGGGACACAAAAACCGGCTACCTGTCTCTCATCTTTCTTAATTTACATTGAGAACATTCAGTTTCTGCTCTCTCCTCCCTATATGTGCACCCATATAAACAGAACAAGGGCTTTCAGTATTGAAAGCAAAGGATTACAATCCAAATAGCAGAGATTCCTAATCGTCACCACTTCCTACGTTTTTCTTTTAGAACGTAATTGCTGCCTTTTAATTCATCTATACACTTATGGCCATGTTTCCACATATAACCTTATGCAGTGTCTTGCATTAGGCCACCTGCCCCTTCCCCAAGGCAGCTTTATCTATGTGTTGTGTGTTTCTCAGCTCCAATGGAGAAGAAACAGCGCTCTGCTTCCTCCCTACCTCACCAGAGAGCTGTCATAGCAACAAGACTCTTAGAAGCCTAATCTTCTACTGAAGCCCAAACAATATCAGGAGAGTTGGCAGAGCAAGGTCAAAATAGTCAGAATGGTAGTCACGACGGAGCAATCAAAACTTTGCCAATTTAGCAGATACAAATAGGCACAATTTCAGTCACACCTTTGTTGTGCTACCTTGATTTTATTTTAACCATACCATGTGGCTATCCATCAGTGTTATCATCAGTTGCATTATGTCTAAGTAAGGAAGCAGCTAGAAAAAAGCTGGCAGTGGGCAGGTGGCCTTAGCAGAGCCCACTAGCTTCAATCCAGTCATGCAACAGTTATATATGTCAAATGGTACTTCTACTTCTATTAGCTTCTAAACATGTACACATTGGCTTGCCTATCTGTGTATAAGATGAACAATAACATCTAGGCACATGTTTTCTAATCTGAACAGTTTATTTAGAGTATAACCCAGATTATATCTTGGTAAATGTGTTTGCAGTTAAATTCAGATTTCCATATATGTAGATGAATATAAACACATATACAAGTCATAATATAACATAATATAACATTACATTATTATTATTATTATTTATTGAATTTATATGCCACCCTTCTCCCTAGGGACTCCCTAGAGACTTATATATTATATACATAATATATAAATTACATTAAGATATGTAAGATATTAAGATGGGATCTTTCCAAGGCAGGTTACTGGTTGTGCTGAGAAATGAACAATTTGGTTGTATTTAAACTGGGACATTTTATGCAGACACTGTACAAAATAATCAGGTTTTCCTAATTGCTGCTCTAATTGGTTTGGATTCCTTTAATTGCCAGCCAACGTTTATCAAAGATTATTAAAGACATCAGGAAAGAAAGATGCAATGCAAACATGGATGGGAGTCTGCTGCAGCAAAGCCTGTTCCTACTTACTATTCAATATCTATATTTTGTCCTAGAACTTAGAATGAATGAAACACAACCCACATTCTTGCTAATGAAGCAGTACCGTAGCATTGAAAGCATATGGTATTTGTATATCAACATCTTGCTTGAGTACAATTTTATAGCTGAAAGTAGTGAGGTGCCAACTATTGTACCAGCTGTAATACAGTTTCAGGGGGAAAAAGACCAGAAGCAGACCTTTTAAAGCTTGGGTTTAATATTTTATAGGGTCCCTATTTGGTTACAATGCTCTCTAGGCAAATATTAATAATATTGCATTCTTAATATTTGTGAAGATAGTATTCTCTGTGATATTCTAGGGAAGCAAAACAAGGAAATGAAGATGAAGCAAGATGGGAAGAGCGCTGTCACTTTGAACTTTGATGTTGGGAAAGACTCCTGAGAATATGGTAGCCGAGGGGGAAAAAGAATAGTCAAACAAATTAACCCACTTCAGGCACAAACGAACAGACTCAGATTATCCTACTTTGGACACATTATTCAAAACTTTCTGGAGAAGGCTTTAATGCTGGAAAGGAAAAAGGAGATGACTAGCAGCCATGTGGATGGACCCAGTTACACTGGTGATGGTTTCCCCATTGGAAGACCTGATGAAGCAGGTTGGGAATATATCCTTCTGGGGACATTTTATTAATGTGGTTACTAAGAATGATACCAACTTGATGGGACATAATGAGTATTTGTGGCAATTAAATGATGATTCATGTAAAGGTTACAATTTAATGTTTTCATGGAAATGGTTCCTATGTGATAATAACTATATGAACAAACAGCAATTCTTTATTTTTCCCCCAGTAGGGAAAGAGCTTTAGATTTAACAGTATAATAAATAATGGCAGGCTAATAGCCTTGATATCAATGGATATGCTGTAAATTTGCAATGCTGACAGAAGAAAAAATATTAAGTGTTCTGTCTTCTATACGTTACCAACTTCATTTCATTCTTTAAGTCACTAGGATGTATTCATCTTTAAGTCAATAGAAAAAAGCTTTTTATAATGTTCATACATTTTGTGGGTTTAGAATCTGTGTTCTTCTGAAGCTGGAAGAATGGTTTTGCTGAGTTATAAAAAATTGATGTTAGAATGTGATTGTGGATTATGGAAAATTTCATGAACATTATTTCATTTATCTTCCTCATATCAAGTTAAACATGTCTTTGTGCCTGATTCTTACATTGATCTGTACTTTTTGTAGCATTAATTAATTTTAAAAATGGACTTCTGTCATATTTTAGCATATAGAAAATTACTAATCTACCACAGCTTGCCTTTAAAAATTGCTACATCACTGGAGGTTTTAAAGAAAAGACTAAACAGCCACCTATCTGAAATGGTATAGGTCTCCTGCTTGACCAGGGAGTTGGACTAGAAGACCTCCAAGGTCCCTTCCAGCTCTATTCCGATTGATTAATCTATAGTTTAGTTTAATATATAGCACTAGCAATAAGAGACTTATATACTGCTTCACAGTGCTTTACAGCCCTCCCTAAGGGGTTTACAGAGTCAGCATATTGCCCCCAACAATCTGGGTCCTTATTTTACTGATCTCAGAAGGATGTAATTACTGAGTCAACCTTGAGCCACTCATAATCAAATTCCTGGAGTGAGCAGTGAGTTAGCCTCCAGTACTGCATTCTAACCACTGCGCTACCACAGCATATAATAAAGATAAGTATTAATCAGAGCGGGTTATGTAAACAACATAGCCTTTTCACATTACTGAGCATTTCTCAGTAATTCGTTGTTATAAATAGATTTTAAATGTTCAATAGAATGTTAATTTATAAACCTAATTAAATGTGCATTTATAAAAATATGCCATCAAATTATTTTACTGTGTTATCAAGGCCAAAGCTCTCTTATATTAATCTTGCATTATTCTATGTAGAAGAGAGATATTTCAGAAAAAGCAAAAGCAAATTTCAAACAGGTCTAAGTGCTTTTAAAATCAGGATTACATTTTTGGAAATAATCTGCTTTGTACTATTTAAGATGATTCTCTTTTCTATTAGTCATCCTGTATGTTTTCTTAATTCAATTAATCATACAGAAATTCTGTAGCTATATACTGGTTTCTAAATTGTTGTTTTCTAAATGCTTTCATTACTTCATCTTTAATTCATTAAACAAGCTTTTCAGAACAATATAACTGTTAAGTTAGTTCGTATTAGTTTATTTTAACTATGTTTTGTTGGGTATAACATAGTGTCTAGACATATGCACAAAGCAAAATCATAAAACATTTTTACTACCACTGTTGCTGAGTTCACACTCGTACTAAACCAACATCAAACAAATCCCATTGGTTTACTAAGAAATGTGAATCAGACTGTTCTGGCTAATGTGATTTTGATAGATGTCTGTAGCCTAGCTATGAGTCATTCTGTATGTTTTCTGATAAAGGCAGAGAGTTCTTAGCACCAGCAATGGTACCCTTAAATGAACATGGATGTAAATTCTCCACACAAATTTAGTTCTGGTTTGCCTCACAAGAAGTTAAGCAAAATACATTTTCCCAGAAATTTTTCACAGCAATATTTTTGTTGGGGCATTTGATCTCCTTTAGACAGATTTGTATGGACTGAAAGAATTCTACTGGGAAAGACAAAGACAGGCAATATGGACATAGCAGAGAGAGTTGTCTGAGAGGTGACTCAGAGATCTGATTTTAATGAACTGCAATTTCAGAGTGAATAATACAGAGAATCAGCAAGATTCACAATCTGCAGGACAACGGACAGCTCCCAAACTAAAAGCTACTGGCACAAAATTTAAGTTTCTCCAGATATAAATAGCTTGTTCTGACAACAAAAATTTAAAAAGATTATAATTATAATCTTTTGGTATATAATGGTATAATTATAATCAGAAAAGTCTCTCAATTTTGAATTCTGAATATTCATTGTGGCACTTGATACAGACTTGAAGGATAAGAGAATTGATCTCTCCCTCTCCAAGACAGTAATGGAGACAAGCTGGCAGTAATGCTGGTAAGGTGGCCATTTCTCTGCCATTCCCCTTCTCAGCAATAGGAGGGGAGATTGTGTTGTAAATAAAGCCATAGTCAACCAGACCTTCCCAGGCACAAGACCACCATGGTAGCCTGGACTTTTAAAAAACAAAAACTGAGTCTAACTGTTTCTTAGGATGGATATATTCTCCATTCTTAAATTACCTGAAGGGACTTCAAATTGTTGGTATATTTTTCACAGACTTGTTATGAATCAATGAAATGAAATGGGCAGCTAACACAAATATCTCCCAAGTGTGTATTTCTATAATACAAAGCCTGTCAATGAAACAAATTGGATGAAATCTTAAATGTTCTTATGTAAGAATTACAGCAAATAAGATACACGTTCAAATAAGTATTTGTTATTATCATTCTGTCATGATGGTTATGACAATGAATAGATATTTCCCCTGTAAACTAAGTGAGCAGAGATGGAGTTTGGACCTACGAAGGAACTTTCACAACACTATTATAACAAATTTAATAGTCTTTTGAAAATAGAATCAGTTGCATTACTCTGACCTGGATATTGTAGGAGAAGAGCCATGTTAGTCTATGGTGATTAAAAAGGTTTGACCTAGATAGAGCAAGCAAAGCAATACCTGGACATTCCCAAGTCATTTTTAACAGTGCTCATTCATTCCTTCTAATGGTACTGATAGATTCAAGGAATTAGGTTATTATTAAAGCTCAAAAGTGCCTGTCATGTGTTCATTATTTTTTTTGAAAACATATAATTTAAATTTACTTTTGCAAAAACAAATTTTGCATAATCCTCTTCCAGATAGTCTCCCAAAATTTTGCAAATATTTTGCCAGGAATGTTTATTGCAACTTAACTTGCTTTATTATGGAGCATGTAGGATGGAGGCATCTTTGCCCTGTAAAACATTGCATGATGATAAAAGCTATATTTATTAACTAGCTAAATGGTTCTTTCAACGTTTATGCTACTCTTTTCTGTAATTTTCCTAATAACAGCACTGACTTATCGTATTTCATAACAATATATTTGGAAGCAAATGAGAATTTTCTTAACCAACAAACTCTTTGATCTTTATTTAAATATAGAGTTTAACCTACTCTGTCTTAATTTCCATTATCCCTTGTTTCTAATGCTATTTAGTTCAACAGACACAACAAGAATCAAATGTCAGTTGTCATCTCTCTCTAAACTTGTTACATCAATATTTCTCTATTTCCAGTAACACCTAATCAGCCACAGACTGCTCAGAATTTTATTTTTTGGCTTCTGCTAAGATTTGTTCAAAGCTTCCCTTCTATTCTTATAATAGCATCTCTTCTCTTTATCTCTCTTCTTTAAATTTGTCATATTAGAACCTGGAACAACCTATCTTATTTTCCTATAAGTTCTGATCTTCTCCAACACAGTATAATGTTTATTCAAAATAGTTTTTACATGCTTTGAATGATTCTGAAGGTTGGTTCAAAGGATGCCCTCTCCCTTCTTCAAGATTGATGGCACAATTCCCTCTTGAGGTAGTGTTGATAATCTGGAGCCATGCAATTTAGCAATCATCTCTTCCATCCCTAGGACTCAAGAGGGACTTGGATCAAAACTAGCATGATTGAGAACATGCCAGAGACATTTTAACAGAATCTGTGGGATTTTGTGTGTTCTAGTTTTTTTCTTAATTTCCTTCTTCTTCTTTTATATCTTTGAATGGTGTGTAAATGTGACTTATCTCTATCTGTCCCCTGGTGTCTCTTTTGACTGAGTGCCAAGCTTCCACATAGCAGTGGGAAGACATCAGGAAAATTCCTTAATCTCATAATACATGGACAGACCTAACCATAAATTCAGCTAGGAACCTGGGAGAATCCTAATCAAACCTAATCCAGAAATACCAGAAGTTCTCAACCTTTTCTTCACTATGGACCCCCTTTAAATACCTCTTGTGTCCATGGCCCATGGCCACAGAGCCCCAAGACTTAACTCAAGATTTAAATCATAACATTTCTTCAAGCCTTCATGGATCCCCTATGATGACATCACAACCCTCCAAGGGTCCACAGATCCCAGATTGATGACCACTGTTGTAGAGAATTCTGGAAACTTGGCATTCAGATCAGCCATCAATAGACACATAGTGATAATTAATTTACACAATAAAAAGGCTAAAAGGGAAACAAAAAGACCAGAACTCATCTTCAATAGCCAACTCTCAGATAAACAGGGATCAATATCAAACAAAGAATCAATCAGGAAACAATACCCTGATCAAAGAAATGCCAAGGAGAAAGCCACCCCACCCTAACATTGGCAGAGCAAGTGACTGTGTACAAAGAGGGAGTAAACTTCACACTCATCATCAACAACGATGTTATGTTGTTAAGTAATGAAACATCTGCAGGTAAACAACCAAGTTCAAAGAGCACCAAGGACTCCACTTTCTAAATGACAGATTGATTTTAGTTAGAACCTCAGCCGAGTCTGCACTTACCGTATGCCTTTTTGGGTGGGGAAGTAATAAACTCCATCAAAGATAAATTTTAATAAACACATTTAAGTGGGAATATTCCAGAAATTCTCTGGAAACTCTTGTTGTACTGCTTGTTTATGTCCCAAAGGTGCTTTTTCAAGAGGCAACTGGACTTTTTCTTTGAAAACATTTTGTTTCTCATCCAAGAAGCTTCTTCAACTCTGACTGGATGGTGGGGAATGGAAGGATTTATACTCCTTACAGATAGCTGATGATTTAGATGATGTCGTATCCTTCCCGCTCTGTAAAGGCTGTTCAATTTTGACATAGATGGCCTCTTTGACCCCTCATCTATGTCAAACATGACATCATCTATCTCCAATCTGCAACACAGTCCTTTCAACAATTCAACAGTTCTGTGAAGACTCTACACCAGGGCTATCAAACTTGTGGGCCGCAGGCAGATACATCATGCACTGGCCACACCCATCCAGTTTAGCAAAGGGGGGAAAAAGTACCGATACATCACGTAATGTTGATGTGAGTTTGACACCCCTGCTCTACACCCATTTGCACCACTCAGGTGACCCTGATGATATAGATAAACCTCCAGGTGACCTTAATGACTTGCTAAAAGAATGCAAATGACCAGCTGTCTGCAAGGAGTATAAATCCTTCCATCCCCTATAATTCAGTCAGAGCTGAAGAAGCTTCTTGGGTGAGAAGCAAAATGTCTTCAAATTAAAACCAGAAAGTCCAGCTGCCTCTTGAAAAAGCACCTTTGGGACAATCATGATCTGAATGACTGTGAACCTCCATAGACATTTCCTTGTTCATGTAAATCTAGAGCTGCACAAAGGGCAGGATACTAAGCCATGTTTTATTTAACCAGGGTTTAACTGAATGATAATTTAATTGATAATTGGATTTGTCTAATATGCTAACTTGTAAAGCCTGGCTTATAAACTACATGATACAGGGCACCAGAACTACAATTTATCTGAAGGCAATGTGAACCCTAAATGTTAAAAATATTGTGGGTAATTTAAAACATAAATCTAGGTAATGTCTCCTTTTGCTTCATCGTGTTGTAAGATATATTTGTAGGCTTAGAAAAATGCTATATATTGCATAAGATTATGTCTAAGAGTCTGGAAATCTGACCTGCAGAGATTTTGTAATGGACCTATTTTGAACTATTGAAGAGAGAGGAAAGGGTTATAACAGGTGCTTTCCTGCCCTCTAAGGCTGCTTATTTCAAGCCACTCCATCAAATAACTGATTATTTTGGCCTTTTTAAAAGTCTGTCATAGGCTGCAGAAAAATAAGCCAAGCAGGTAGAAATAAATATTTTGGCTGTCTATTTTCCATCTCAATATAATCAGTCTTCCTCCACACTCGGTCTCCAATCAGTGGTTATTCCTTCTGCTGCTGTAATAAGGCTATTTGTATGCTGAACATTTGTCTCTACAGCAACTCACCCTCATATTGCAATGCACTGCTATTTGAGATTCGGTCCAAATTAACATCTTTATCGCTTATCCTTTAGGTATTAGTCTATAACTTTATTTGGAATTATGTAAATGCCCACAGTCATCAAAACCTTTTGAAATAAGATCAATAAGATTTGCATTCTTTAGCAAAATATCCAACCACAAATATGTACAACATTATTTATGCTTTCTGTCAGTGGCTCTTGGTGCTGAAAGGCATTTTGAATGTCTGCAATAAAAGCTTAAATGATCTAATCTAACAATTGAAGCACAACCACTCTAATGATAGCCAAATTCTCCCCGGAGTTTATTTAAAACAACAACAGCAAAATAAAAGCAAAATTTCCAAAAACAAAAAACAAAAAAACATGTATACTTTCCCAATTTATATTAAGCATAACAAAGATTAAGATATTAAATGATGCTGCTTTTCAAGTCTAAGAATATAAAGTAATTAAAACATTTTTGATACACCGCAGTGGAGGTTTTATTGAAAAGAAAGGTGCACTAAGAAATTAATATCAGTAGGCTTTTGTTTTTGTTTTTGTTTATATGCATTACATGCAAGATAAATGTTATGAACTGCTACCATTTTTTCTCTCTAAAATGATAGCAAGATCATTTTAGATTTTCAGACAGCATGAAAATTCCAGCACAATGTCAGTTCATTTACCATTTTCCCTGCTGTTTTCTCTGTGCATGTGATATCAACTGAATAGCACACCATAGAGTACAATATATGAAAGTAAGACATTAGCAACAAGCTTTTCTACAATATAATGTTATATTGCTTCTTCAGCTCTGTGTTCAACTCTTTGTATGATGGAAATGATACCATCAGTATGATACATCTTTACCAGTGGAAAACCCCAGAATGAATGTTATCATCTAGTTGTAGTGTATAATTACATTCCTTCTCTCCCAAACATATGAAGATGAACACACATAAATACATCATACATTCTCCCAAGAATGTGATACATTCTGTGTAAGCCACTTGAACAATTTAGGAATAATTAAATTTAGGTCATCGATAAAATGCAACCATACTATTTCAGGGAAGGACAGCATGTTTTGTACTATTGGTGCTACTCAGAATGCACTAGACTTTGCTTGGTAGAATATATCATTGATACAGTGTTACTTTTAAGATTCAGAAATATCCTGTGACTTTATTTAAGCTTCTTCATTCTTATTGCATTGTATAACTAGCATGTTTTTGCATTTAGGGGAAAATAAGTGCTGTTCC